>SJYO01018169.1:5018369-5033292 GCA_006410555.1 Capra ibex | reverse complement strand
GCCCTCGCGCAGGGCAGGCCCAGGACTCCTCGGCGGCGGCGGCGGCGGCGGCGGCGGCGAGCGGTTGTACCGCCTGGACCTCCGGCACGACCGGCTACAGTCGATGGACTACCGCTACCTCTTCTCGTTCCGCTGGGGCCGGCGGGCGCGGTCGTTCTTCTAGCAGGACGGGCTCGGGTCCATGGCCGAGGGGCGCGGGCCCGCGGCGGCGGCGGGGGGCGCGCCGGCGGTCGCTGGGGGACGCAGGCCCTCCCAGCCCGCGAGTCAGGCGGAGACTGGGGGCCCGGCCGCGACCCCCCTCGCCCGCGACTCCCCGGCCGGAGCGGCACGGGCAGAGACTTTACCCCGAAGCCTCCCGACAACGCCCCCCCTGAGGCCCCCTCTCGCGGGGCTTCACGGGCCGCGCCGCCGGCCGCTCGTCGCTCGCGGGGACACTCCCCAACACGCCGACGCCACACTGAAGCGCCCAGGTTCGGGCAGGGACGAGGCGAAGGACGGGGTAGGGAAAGAGAGCCCGGTCGGGGCAGGGACGCCAGGGGGGACAAAATTACCGACACGAGGGGAGGACGGGGTAGCGACAGGAAGGACGGCGTAGCCACAGTGGGAGCAGGAGGGGAGGTCGGGCGTGTACGCCAGGGGGCGGACGGGGCAGTCAGGAAGACGGGCCGCCACGGACAGAAAGGGAACGCGAGGTAGGGCCGGCAAGGAATGTATCAAGGACGCCGACACGGGGAAAGGTCGAGGTAGGAGAGGAGTCGAGGGAGACCCTCAGAATCAACCCCTCACGTCCGCTCAACGGAAAAAAAAAAAAAAAAAAAAACGGGGCCCGTGAATTTAATGGCAAAAGGTACGAGCGAGGGGGAAAATTCCAGGTGATCCGTCGTTCATCACTTAAGACTGGGTGAACCAAAAGAGAAACCATGCACCACTGTCCAGGGTGACCACCGTGAAATGATTTTCCAACTTTACCCCTAGTGAAGTTTTGGGTACAACTTACCCACTAAAGTCCGTCTTTAAAACAAATGTAATGGTCGGTTCCTGGGCTAACTTAACCGTTCCCAGAACCACTCCAGGTATGGTTCAACATTAAAAAAACGGAGTCTTTACTAAAAAATAACCACTTCATTATTTTCTGAACTAATCAAGTATAGTAACCGTAATGGATAGTAACCGTAATGGGTCTTTTCCAGTAAATAGTCTAATTATCACTCAAAGTCTATCACATAGTCTCCTAACCTCAACCTAAGAAAAAAAAAAAAAAAGGGGGAAATCGAAGGAAGGATTTATCGTGGTAGTCCTCACCATGTCGTTTACACAGAGGAACTGTGAATATCGAGAACCACCTTAACTACTATGTTACTCCGTAGAATTACCACTTAAATTTTGATACATAAAAACATATAATGACTTTTGATTTTGATTTTCGGTAAGAGGTAAACTTTCGTAGTCGGGAAGTACGCAAGATACAGATTCTAACGAATTTATAATGGAACCGTATTCCCTTTTTTTATAGAAAGAACATTATGACTCACTAGTAGTCTAATAAAAAAAAGTTCAGGTCCTCGGACTCGGGGTACTATCTCTTTTACAGTCAGGGAAACACGACAAACAACACTTTTCAGTTTAACACAGGTACTTCTACACGAAGGACTTACAAACACCGAGTGAACAGGAAGAATCGGGGACGTAGAACCAAAACGTCCCCTTTTGGATGAAACTACTCGTCCTTGTCCGTCCTTTACAGTCCTTCTCACCTCGTAGTACTTATGTCGTGAGGACAAGGTCTGAAAGTGTACAGGTCTCGAGTGACTGTTCGTCACGACAAATTTTAAAGACCGTTTACCTTTTGATTCATTTTGTCCTTGGGGCTTACTTTGGACTTAAAGTAATTTTTTTTTGTTTGTGGGACGTAAAGATATTTACAGTATATATTACGAATGAAAGAAAAGGAGAAAGAAGGAATTCCTGTCCCTTAGGATTCATATATTCATAGACATACATTTTAGTTGTTTAGAATTGAGTACCTGTCAAAAAAAACCCCCCCCCGCTATTATTATATATGATAATAATTGTAATCCTTGAAGACAAGTAAAACAAAAAGAACCACAAAACTTGAATTATACTGAAGACGAAAAAATTACAGGGAGGATTCTTGTAGGAATCACGAATCCCATAAGTGAAGGAACACACTTCCGGAAACAAAAGTCACTGTAAGAAGCCATTACGAGACAAATTCCGTCTTAATCACTGCCCGGTCGTCTAAAGAGTACTGTAAAATCTTAACTCTGTATCTTTGTCCTCTCATTAAAATCCTTCGTCGAGAAATCATTAACAATAAGACAACGACAAAAAGAGAGAGAGAGAGAGAAAAAAAAAAAGGGTTTATCTGAAAACTTAATCCGGAAACCTCGGAAGAGGTCGCTAAGATTGAACAGAACTTAAATAGAGTTGACCGAAATGAAAAGAGGACGCTGGTAAGTGTATCAGTGACGGTGAGGGACACGACTCGATCCTAAGACATACAACTCAGTAGTCCAGTTTGTAGTGTAGAGGAAGGTGGACCTGCCGTCAACCACCGAGTAGACGAACTAAACCCCTACCCCACCCTCCAACCCCCTAAAGATCTAGACCATTCTTTCATTTAAAGTGTACTTTTACGGAGTCGTAGTACTGAGTTTTCTGATCACACTAAAGTGAGAAACCACTTCCTACGTCCAGTCTACAAGAGACTATTCAAAGACAGAGTCGAAGCAAAACTCCTTTCGAAACACCAGTGGTCGGAGACCGTAAGGACTCGCTCTCCAAATCGAAATATACAGGTCAAAGATTTGCCCTTCGTATTTTGAGCGGTAACCAAATAGGGGTCACTGAGAAAAAAGATCGATTGATAAACTTCGGTGACATTGTAAAACCCACGAAGGAGTAAAGTATGAAGTGAAAAAGGAGGTCAAAACGTGTCTCTCTGTTGTCTTGTTTCGTTATAGGTCGATTAAAGTTACTTTACTCCTCACACGTCAGGGGACGGATAATACCCTCTCAGAGTCTTTTACCTTGTAAGGCGGGTCCCCTCTAAAACGAAGAGTCTCTACCGTTTCTCCGTTGGTAAAACAATCCGACTGTACAATAAGTCAATTACTTGGTTACTCACATTTAGGATATTTTCGACGGATAAACAAGTTTAATATGTTGACGAAATCAAATGACTTTGTAAACAACACGATTACATCCACTATTACCCCAGATAACCACTGTCCGTTGGCACTGGGTACCTACGAGACGTGTACGGGTAAACTTTTGTGCGTGGAAGTCTACACACACGGTCAGCAAAATACGGTACAATCCCTTCTTTGTAAATTATCCCTGATTAAGTCTTTGGTTATGGACGTTTCCTAGTCGTGCAATTCGGGACATCTCAGTCCCGTCGAAAAGGAGACCAGAGTAAGGAGAGTATTAGAAAAGACTTGTCGTCCTAAGTCAACTGAACTCAACTGTGTAAGAACGTTCTCCAAGTCAGTGTTTTAGCTAGAGAGGAGGTCTCAAAATAAAGACAAGTCACCTGTAACTTTTAAGTCCGAGTAGGTAGTGTTTTGAACAGGAAAGGTTCAGTGCCCTTTCGGACTTTCGTAAAATTTCTCGGAAGTATTAAAAGACCTTTGTAAAAGTTGACAGGACTTCTTCCAAACACCATGACAAATAAGGTACTTAAGTCACGTGTCAACATCTCGACAAAAGGACTCGGTTCGCTCCGGACCGGACTGTCGAGAAGGAAGTCCCCGAATGTTCTCGGTTGACTGATCCTTTTCTGGGACTACGACCCTTTCTGACTCCCGTTCTCCTCTTCCCTCACTGTCTCCTACTAACCCGACCTACCGTAGGGGATGAGTTACCTGCACTCAAACTCGTTTGAGACCCTCTATCACTTCCTGTCCCTTCGGACGGCACGACGTGAAGAACCCCAGCGTCTCTCTGTACTGAATCGCTGACCTGTTGCTTTGTTGTTGTGTCAGATCATCCTTTATGTGTCCCTCAACTCCTTCCACAACTGAAAGTACACGTTGACGGCCTTCTAAGAAAAATTGACACCTGTCTATCGTGTCTCACCGGAAATGATAAGACAAAAGTGCCTTATGTAATACGGACGAGTCACAAAATGTCATTAAAAAAATTGATAGGGGGAATTTTTCGACGGATCGGTATTATATGTATCATTATACCATGACACGTGGGTAGACGAAAATTTCAATAACATCCACTAACCAGAACTTTTTATCGAAGTAAAAGAAGACTACACCTTTACCCTATATAAGACATTAAAGGGTCAAGGTTAGTCGCTCACTGACCTTCTACTAAACTTTCTAAAGAGAGGTAAACTCAACCTCCCAAAAGATACGGACGCACCGGTTGAGACTTGATGTCTCAGTCCCAACTTGCTTGCTTGTCGGAAGTCCTTTTTTTCGTGAGAAATAACAGTTATCCTCGTAAAGATACATACTTTGTCACACACGAAGAAAAAGAGATTTGATGTGAAAGGTTTACATTAAATAAGACTGGAAAGTCGATAATGAAGTAAGAACCAGTTTCAATTAAACGCGGTCACTGAACTTCTCCATTCCCGACGTACGTCAGTCCTCAAGAATCTTTATCTACAAGGGAACGTAAGTCTAACCCTAGGTCTTAGAAGGGTTCAGTTCGTAACATTTTCCGAACACAACTCTCGGGTCAACTACAGAAACTCAAGTCCGTCAGGGTCGAGAATCTCACTACACAAAACTCGATCGGAGAATTTTCTTGGAGGAGCCATGGGACTTAACCCGAAGTCGTTTGTAGACAAACCTAGGTCACAGAAGTTCCGAGTTTCTTCCCTGCGAAGTCAGAAGTCGTCCACGTACCGTTCGTCTCATTCTCTACCCGGTCTCGTCTCTCCTGTGGGCCCCAGGGACGTCGGCTCTCCCTTCGAATTTAAGGGGTTCCGTCACTTGCGGGGGAGACGACCCGTCAAACGTGGAACTCCCGTACACAAGGGGTGTTCTCAGGACAGTCCATAATCGTATCCGGGGCAAAAGGTTTCTTCGTCCACGGGTCCCTCCAATTCCTTGGGTTGGGTCCACTGGTGAGTGGCACCGACTCCGTCCTCGGCCTAAGTTCAGTTCCAAAGGGTCTCGGGCCGACGAAAGGTAGTACGAGACGGTAGAATGTGAAGACCCACGCCTAAGTCGGTCGACGGTCCCATCGTAACCCTTCAGTCTTGGTAGGAGTCTCTGACTAGCTCTTGTCGACAAGGAGACCCTGGACTCTTTTGCCATTAATACTGATTCACTTATTCGTCAAAGACGGAATAAAGGGTCCTCCTCGAGCCCCCCAATTTACGGACAAGACAAATTGTCCTCTTCACGCTAGAGTGACGACAATTACTCTTTAACATATTATTATCTGGCGGAGTGGGAGACCGGCGGGTTGTCCTAAAGACAGAGACAATAGTAAATCTCTTTTCCCGTCGGGTCCGACGGGTGAGAGGGGGAGGACGGGGGGGTGGTGGTCGGGGGTTAAAAAAAGGTAAAGGTCCTTTTCCTATTTTCCTTGTTTTGACATAAAAACCGAAATAAACGTTATTTTTAGTGAAAGAGTAAGTTTATTAGAAGGAGACAATCTTTTGACAGAAACTTCTGTCGACATCCATTTTTTACGTAAAAGACACGGACTACCGGACAGGAACAAAAGACCTGTACCCGCCACCCCTTTACCTCTACTACTTGAACCGTTGAGACCGAAAGAATAACAGTTCAGTAAACGGACGTTTCAGTAAACGTACGACTACTCCGATACACTAGGCCTCGGTGGAGACGGAGAGGAGAAAAAGTGAAGAAATAGGAAGAGACAAAAATAACTTTCTTTTCTTTCACTTTCACGTTCAGTGAGTCAGCGTAGGTTGAGAAACCCTGGGGTATCTGATATATAAGGTACCTTAAGAGGTCAGGTCTTATGACCTCACCCATCGGAAAGGGAAGAGGTCCCCTAGAAGGGTTGGGTCCCTACCTTGGGTCCAATGGGCGTAACGTCCACCTAAGAAATGGTCGACTCGGTGGTCCCTTCGGGTTCTTATGACCTCATCCATCGGATAGGGAAGAGGTCCCCTAGAAGGACTGGGTCCTTAGCTTGGCCCCAGAGGACGTAGTGTCCGTCTAAAAAATGGTTGACTCGGTGGTCCCTTCGGGGGACCAAAATAATGGCTGATCTTAAATCCTGGGACCCCGGAAAAACCTAACGACATACACAGACTTCCTCTTCTCCCACAGTCTTCTACTCTACCAACCTACCGTAGTGGTCACGTTGTCTGTACTTGAACCCGTTTGAAATCCTCTACCACTCCCCGTCCGGACCACACGACGTCAAGTCTTACCCCGACTCTTCTCAGCCTGTGTTGACCCGCTGACTTGTCGTTACCCAGACTTTACGTCGTTCGAGGAGTAGAGGAGATTAAAACCTTTAGAAAACCCAGTGGACACGAAACCGAAGTAACACTTCGGTTTCGTGTAAACATCATGAAATATTCTACCATTTCTTTGTCGAGTAATCTCTTGTGTTACTTCTATAAAAACGTCGAGTAGATAAAACACTGACTACCAAACATTCTCAGTCGGAACCGGGTCGGAACCTGAACATGAGAACAAGCGAGGGTAAAGGAAGAAGGTCCCAAAGCTCTCGTCCTTTTTGACTAATACACTTTCAGCGGACCGGTCTGGAAGCAGGAATCACTTGAGCTTCCGGTCGACAGGAATAGCGACCTGGGAGTAAAAGGACACGGGAGGGAGGATGGACGGTATAACAGGATCCTCTCTTTCAAGATCTGATCCTTCATGTCGGGACTAAGGTGACCGTCAAACGGTGTCCGGGACCCGTGCAGTGAATTAAAGTCACATACGTCAAAGGGGTAGACACGTTATACTATAGACAAGAAAAGACTAGTGTTTGAAAGGGAGTCTAGAGACAGAAAAATCTCGTAAAAGATAGGTATGCAAACATTCGTCCTCTCTTGTAAGTAAAGTTTGTGTCTTTTGAGTTCTCTCTCACCTTCGTTACACTTTTCTATCAAAAAGAAATAAATGTGGGACACCAACACCAACCCTAATATGTGTTATGCTCTGTATTGTGGGAAATTTTTCATGGTTTGCCATCGTCTATTTCCGGTACAACGTACCTCTGACACCTGTCGCCCACCCGAACCTTCCGTCCTGAAGACTTTTCAATGCAACAACTGGGGCTCATCCACTTAAAGAGTCCAAAGAGGAGTCATGAGAAGGAGATCGACAAACACCGTCACGACAAACAGATCTTGGAAGACGAGTGCCACGGAGCGAACCAAGAAAAGGAAAGCAAGGAAGCAGAGGGCAAAAAGAAGAGAGGGAGAGAAGGGAGACAAAAGAAGATAGGTAGGTAGGTAGGTCATCCGAGACCCGATACAACCGAAGTCATGGATTGTCAAGTATTCGCTTGGTGAGAATTTTTATCTATTAAATCGTTAACTCTCTCAACTGTAGGAGTCTTCCAGAAACACAGTCATTTTACTTGGTTTTTAGTATTAGACTTCCGTCGACCGAAGTCACGCAACTCGTATTCCACTACGTAAGAGCAGAAGGAGTCTGTCGGTGTCTGTGTACAATTATTGGATCGCAACAGCACCGAGTACAAACTTTTCCAGAACCTCCCGCAGGTCAGATCAGGACGCAACCCGCCCGCTGGAGGGAGAGGTCGAAGGTCGGTCCCAGTAGAAGACCCTCGTAGAGACCTTCTCTAACCACAGTCTTTCGCGAAAGGGAGAAAAAAGCGGGGGTGTCCTATATGTATAAAATTAACCTCCTAGCAACGAAATGCTACAACAAAATCGAAGACGTTGTCACACTTAGTCGAGACACGTATGTGCATAGGAGAGGGAGACCCCTTGGAGGGAGGGTGGTGAAGGGGGTGGAAAAATAAAAGTATCCTAAAAAAAAAATTTAACTTCATATTACCTTTCGAGCGAACATTAAGTAGGGCACGTGTCTAGCGAGAGCGAGGAAAGCACTAGGACGTTTTGTTCAAATTAAGTAGGCGTTTCATTATCTAGAAGTCAGAGAACTTCCGTCGACGGAGTCGGAGACACCGACGACACCCCTTGACTGAATGCACGGAAGTCAATAAGGAGCGCAGTGCGGCTTCGGACGGGCGACGAGACATTATATGCGAGTAGTCAGACTTATAATGGATGGTCTCATCTTCATAATTTTAAATACTTTTGCTTTCTCCATAGACGTTTTAATGACATTATTTATGCCACTACCGTCTCGACAATTTAGGTTTGAGTTCACATACTAACTCAGGGAGACTTTCAAGGTAATGTTCCTCCTGTAAAAACCAGGACACTTACTAAAAATTTAAAGTAAAATGACCAAACCAATCCCCTAGATAACAAAGGTATTTGCCACTCTCAAACCTTCGATTCGCGACCGATGGGCTCATACCACTGTCACTGACGGAAACTGATCACGACTCACGGACCGTGACAGATAAAGAGTCTATTAATACCCGATTTGATAAAGTCCTTCTTTCACTCGAAGGTAATTCGACGCTTCTAGGTAGAGGACTCCCAATCTCTTACAAACAAAGTACACAAGTTTTTAACTGTTGAGGTAATCGATCCCTTCCGTCGTTCAAATAAAAGTCGGTCTTTTGAAAGAACGTACTGTACAAGGATCATAAACATAAAACACAGTAATTCAGTCAGGTAACGAGAAAGAAATCTTTCTACTGACCACTATAAAAGGCCAGTAAAGAAGATGTAGAAGACATAGACATAACGAAAACTATTTCTAAATTCAATTTTTACTTGACTCTACGCTTCCGTGAACGTGTCGACAATTTATGACATCCGAAAGTAAGACGTAGTACTTTTACAGAATTCCGTAGATACTGTAAAAGTAACCTAGGAGAAAATTTTTATGTCCCGAAAAAAAGAAGAAGAAGATGAAAAACCGGAGAGGCACGTCGTACACCCTAGAATCAAGGGACTGATTCCTAGCTTGGACACGGGGGACGTCACCTTCGTTCTACAGAATCGAAGACCTGACCGTCCTTCCAGAGGGTTTACACTCCGAAAACCACCACTCCACCCCCCTAGACATGGTGTAAATCTTTCCTTGAGTAGGATTATCTTTTCCAGTTCCCTGAAAGTAGAAATTTTCCGGGACGAAAAAAGTCGATGTGTATGACTAAGAAAGGAGGATAAGATTATTGTGGGATTCACCCTTTCCCTAATGTGTCACCTAGAACAGTAACGTTGGGACTCATATCTTATCTTACCTTTCGAACGGGACGAAGGAACAACACAAGGTAAAACCTTCGTGACGGAAGAGAAAACAACGGTCACCAGTACCTCCAAATAAAATAGTTTTGTGGAGAGATCTTAACTCGATCTTCTCTTTCCACAAGAGACGTGTTATCGTCAAAGATTCGTTTCCCACTCTCCTACGAATACGATTACTTCTTTCACTTCACTTTGACAATCATCATCGAGTCAGTATAGACTGAGAAACACTGGGCTATTTGATATCGGGCGGTCCGAGGAGACAGGTCCGTTCTTATGACCTCACCAACGGCAAAGGAAGAAGTCCCCTAACAGGACTGAGTCCCTAGTTTGGGGTTAGAGAACGTAAAGTCCGTCTAAGAACTGATAGACTCGGTAGTCTCTTCACGGGGGACGGAGTTTTTTTGTTTTTGTTTTTGTTTTTGTTTGGTAGTTTTGTGACAACTCTGAAAACACAAGTCCCTAAAGAATTCCAAATTGGTGAACCAACCAACAAATTAAGGTACACCTTTTGACCATCGTAGAAATATAAAGGCAGGAAATTTATTTCACAGAACGAACTGTTCCCTAACTACAAAGTTTAATAAATTTTTTTTTTTTTAGGTTCAATGAGACATTCTCTTCGAATAAAAGAGACCGACACAGGATGGTCTTTCTGGTCTACTTCATCGACCACGTATGAGGAAACACATTCTAGTCTCAAAATTCCATTTGTAAGACCGGGATACCCATAGAGTGTTGAGAGACCGTACCCCATCCACCATTCTCTTGTCATCTTTTTCGGTCTGAGATCAAAACTCCCCGGAGTCACCAGGATTGGACTATTTTAAGAAAGAGGTGAGAGTTCTCTGTAAGAGGTTTTGATCCCACACTTGGTCTAGTCTTAATTAATGTCACTAGAATAGTCAATCCAAACTTGTACAACAGAATAATTTGGGTCACTGTAGACAACAAGTAGACAAAGTGTAAATACGTTCTCTAAACTTAAATCTAAATTTTTGGGACGCAATTATAAACGAATATCACGAAACGTCAAAATGTACATAACCCAGAAAGAACAATCAAAAAGTTCGACAGGAGACATCAGCCATCTGCTAACTCTTTCCTTCTTCTGTTGATGACCTCTGCACAGTGCACCTCTGTAACTCCTCCCATGAAACAGACAGACCTTCCTGTCGACCACGAGAGAAGCCTGTGGTCCCAGAAAGGACACCAGGGTCCCCACCAGAAGGGGGGCGTCTGAGTCTTTGACCTAGGACAGTAGTGTCTCAGAGAGAGACGGAGGACTACACTTCAAGTGTAGGTATTCGACTCAGTCGGGGTTGATTGCGGAAGAGAAGAAGTTCCGGCCACCAAGAATAAATTTCTGGGGAACCTCTTAGGCTACTCGATCTCCGAGGGGGAGGGGACGGGGTTTTACGTGCTTGAGTGGACCAGCTAACTAGAGTTTTCGGGCTGACATCGACCTCACAGTCTAACTATAAGTCGCGACCGAGAGTTCCTCGGACCGACGGGCTTCCGGGACACTGGGCTCGAAGGGGGGACCTTCCGGCGGGGACACCTACACCACGTGTGGGTCCATCGGGTCCGACCACCGGCCTCTCGAGTCTTCCAGACCGGGGACCGAGCCGTCGGCGTCCTCGGCCCTGGTCCAGTAAAGAGGTCTCACCGAAATGGGACCCACACTTTAGCACTCAGGGGACTCCCACTCTGCGGGGCAGGTGTGAACGTGCAAAGGACAAGACTGCCACGGTTCGGAGCTGGCCTCAGTATCGTGTCAAAGACTTCGGCGTCGGTTCCGGACGATCGGCTCCTCGGAGCCCGCAAAGAGACGCGAAACACAATACGGAACTAAATTTTCAAGGTAAGAGGTTCCCGTTCGAAAAAGGGAATAAAGGTGTAAGACCCTTGACCGAGGTGCTATGAGGCGTAGGGGTAAACTCTTTCAGGTCCAAGTCTCACTGCCATTACCGAGTTCTAGTGGAACCATCGTTTACCGCGTCAACTCGGAGTCAAGTTTAAGACACGTAAAATTACCTGTGGGTGTTTGATGGAAGACGGTGTACTTAGAAGATTTGTTTCTTCGAAGAGTCCAAACCCCTCTCCTTGTGACAGTTAAAGTCTGAAGTCATTGTGGCAAACCGTTAAGTAACAGAAGTAAGTTAGACCTCCAGTTGATGACCCTAGACTACTCCACGACGAGGTCATCAATGTATAGGAAACTGGCCTCTACAACTCAATTAGTATTCATATACGTATAAAGGACTTTTTCACTCTACAGTATTTAAAGTACAATTTATTATCCTATGAATAATGATCATTACTGTGAAAATTTAAGTCTTATCGATGTACAGTCCCCAAGTACTATGAAAGAATTGGGGTTTGTGTAAAAGAATTAAAGGTTACGTGGGAATAAAGTTTTTCGTTTTAATTTTAAGTGTAGAGACGGACAGTCATCCATTTACCCCTAGGAGTCGAACTTCTGTGAACAGCCCATGAACTCTACGTAATTCCTAAAAAAAAATACAATGTAACTAATTAGAACAATCACCATCGAAGATTTAATACTGTCTTTTAATTACCTTGTCCAACGGATACACTGGAAGGGTCTTTCCAGTAACTTGAGGGTACCCCTACCTCGAGACAACCAGTCCCTGGGAAGTCGTTCAGGTAGAGCACGGAGGAAGAAACGGACCACTACACTCAAGTCGAGAAGGAACAGTCATTACATCTCTACCCTGAAGGGACCACCGAGTCACCATTTCTTGGACGGACGGTTTCATCCTCTTCACCCAAACCAGGGACCCAGCCCTTCTAGGGGACCTCTTCCCTTACCGTTGGGTGAGGTCATGAGAACGGACTCTTTAGGGTACCTGTCTCCTCAGACCACCCGATGTCAGGTACCCCAACGTTTCTCAGTCTGTATTGACTCGGTGATTTGTTGTTGTCTTTAAGGAGCAACTAGTACTCTCTAAGTAGAAGTGTCTCGTGAACGTCGTTTAGTTCTCCTTTAACGTCTTTTAGTCTTCCTTACTATCTTAATTCTTTTTTTTGGGGTAGTAAAACGTTGAAAACGACTTTCATCTAAATTCATTTCTAGTAGTCATATACTTTGGTAATTTACTTTCCAACTACCCACTTAAAATTTACCTCTCTAGTCTGAAAGTGGTTAACCACTTAAAAGTGGAGTGATTACAACCCCGAGTCTTGTCCGGTTGGGGGTTTACCCGGTTTTACTATGGTGCTAATAAAACTTAATTCTAATGAATTCTTTGTTGGTGACATTCTTTCTGTGAGACTGGGAGGAAACACGGGGACTCTCGTCTTTTATTTAGAGTGTCCACTTTCCATGGGAGGGCGGTGACTCCCTCTGTCTGTCTCTCTGTCTCTCGGGTCTGACTCTTCCCACACACTTGTTCGGAACAAAGAAGGAGTGATTAAGTGATCGGATTCGGGTTTAGAGAAAGTCCAGAAGTGTTTACACAACAAAGAAACACAGTTTCCATATTTTCGACTGTCGAAACTAGTAAAGAAATCTAGGACAACGATACTCTGGAGACATGCACACTTAATTTAATCAAAAAAAAAAAAAAAGGAGGACAATGAGACAGAACGTAGGTAAATTAATACTCTGGTCGGGTTTCTTGAGTTCTCTCCTCCCCGCCTTTGCAGGAGGAAAGGTCGGGACACAGAGGACTATACTCCGTCGGACTTCCGCCACATCACTCGTCAGGAAGGGAGTTTCTACCTGGACTTACATAGGTTCAGAAGTCTCGACTGAACGTCGTATGTCCTTTACGCCTCTGTCCTCTCGTAACTCACTAGAATACTCCTGCGTCCGTCCGCACGGGTCCACCCCCGGTAGGAAGTCCTGACGGCAGGACCCGAGGAGTCCTTCAGTGACCGTGTTTCTACTCTTCACTGACCACCCCTACCTCCCCACTAGGTTCCGGTTTGTCTTAATTCTCTACTATTAGTCTACTTACACTCTACAACGAGACTAGAACTAAGTTTAGGTTGACCCGAAGGGTGTACGACGACGATTCAACGAAGTCAGCACAGGCTGAGACACGTCGGGGTATCTACCGTCGGGTGGTCCGAGGGGGCAGGGACCCTAAGAGGACCGTTCTTGTGTACCACGTCACGATTTCTCAGAGGGACGGTTAGGTCCTCTGTGTTCGCTACACCCAAACTAGGAACCCAATCCTTCTAGGGGACCTCATCCCTCACCGTTGGGTGAGGTCATAAGAACGGACCTTTCAAGGTACCTGTCTCCTCGGTCCACCCGCCGTCAGGTACGCCAGTCTGTGCTGACTCGTGACGTGACGCGAAGTCTGGGCCGAGGTGTCTTCTGTGGAGACTCTCTCAGGACCTTTAAACTAATAATCTAGAAGTCCTTAATGACACTAAAGGTCCTACCCCAACTCTTCTCTGTTACCTGGTACAAATACCTTCCTTTCAAAGACATTAAAAGTCTTTACGTCCACCTTCATCACTTCCATTTTCCTATACGTCAGACTCTAAACGAAATTTTAGGAATTTTTTTTGGTACTTTTCACTCCCACGCTTACCTTCGGTCGATTTTAGAATCGACGAGAGGTGTTCCACAACTAACTACCTAGTACCCGCAAGTGTGATGGTCAGACATGAAGACGTACAAACTTTTTAAAATGTTTTCAAAAATCTTTGTTCCCATCTACTGAGGCACACTCCTAGTACTGACAGAAGCCTAACCCGACCATTATCGGAGCACTACAGGGTCACAGTGCACATTGGTCGCGACCACTGAATCCTATAGTGAAGGATGCTGCGTGGGATACCTCTAAGATTTGCAGGACGTAGAGTTTCTTGTCGGACTACTCGAGAAACTTTTGACGTAATCTCTAACAGAAATGAGGTAACACATAAGAACGGAGGAAACAGTTTCTATTCCACAGGTATGCACACACCTAAATAGAGACCCGAAAGATAAAACAAGGTAACTAGATATACAGACAGAAACACGGTCATGGTATGACAGAACTACTGACACCGAAACATCATCTCGGACTTCAGTCCGTTCAACTAAGGAGGTCAAGGTAAGAAGAAAGAGTTCTAACGAAACCGATAAGCTCCAAAAAACATAAAGGTATGTTTAGAACTTTAATAAACAAGATCAAGACACTTTTTACACCGACCATCGAACTGTCCCTAACGTAACTTAAACATTTAACGAAACCCATCATATGAGTAAAAGTGATATAACTAAGAAGGCTAGGTACTTGTACCATATAAAGAGGTAGATAATCACAGGAGAAACTAAAGAAAGTAGTCACAAAATATCAAAAGATATATATNCATAAAATAAAAAAAGCAACGTTACCACTTACCTTAACAAAGGAATTAAAGAAAAAGATGAAAGAGTAATAAGCACATATCCTTACGTTCCCTACCGATTGTTTGTGTACTTTTCTACGAGTTGTAGTGAGTAATAATCTCTTTACGTTTAGTTTTGGTGTTACTCCATGGTGAAGTGTGGTACATCTCCTAGTACAGTAGACGTTTGTCACTCTCAAAATGAAGAAGAAAAGGTTAAACCTAAGGAAA
>SJYO01018169.1:4860370-5018164 GCA_006410555.1 Capra ibex | reverse complement strand
CTGAAAACCTGAGTCTCCCTCTCCCTCTCCCACCCTACTAAACCCTCTTACCCTTAAGATTGTACATATGACAGTACATTCTTAACTTAGCGGTCAGGTACAGACTGCATCCCACGTCGAACGAACCCCGACCACGTACCCCTACTGGGTCTCTCTACAACACCCCTCCCTCCACCCTCCCCCCAAGTACAAACCCTTGCGTACATTCTTAATTTCTACAATTTTAAATTTTTTTTATTTTTTAATTTCTTTTTTTTTTCTTTTCTTTTTTTTTTATTTATGATCTTTGCCCCCTTTTTTTTTTTTTTGACGTAATCTCCTGAGTTCTTCTCCGAGGCACCGTGACTAAAGTTTCTATGCCCATCTCAACATCAGTTAAGTAAACGTTGGTCTCAAGACTGATTAGGTTCAGGAACACCTACTTAAATGTTAGAAACCTAGTCTTCTGAAGAGTGACCTCCTACTCCCCCTTCTTTTTTTTCTACGTTTTTATAGGTTCTCTCTTTCGTACAATTCTGTACTTTGAAGTCTTTTACTAAATGGGTAAATGAGTGACTTCTGTTCTACTAAAGTGGCTTGGAGTAAGTCAGTACTTATAGATAATTTAGTATCAAGACTACAAATGTAAATCGTCCTTTTTTTACTGTCGGACACGACAAATTCTACCAGATGGGAACTTCGTATGCGAGGTACGGATTACTCTGAGACATTACATTAAGACAGAGTGACTCTAATGAACTTGTTTAAAGATATAAATTTAATGTACTTATAAATAGTTTTATTAAAGAAATTTCATTTACAAAACATTACGCAACGAGATTTGGTCTGGAGTGGTTGATTAATGGTCATTCTGATCATACTTTTTTTTATTTTGAATTCAGTCTCGTTTAGACCTGTTTACCACACCGCCCCCCGCCCCCAATGTTCCATAAAGATCTAACCTTCTGAGTCATAACTTTTCTACAGTCAAGAGAAGTTTAATTGGAATAGTGTTAGGTCTAGGCTTAGTGTTAAAATTTCTTTCACTATTCGAATAGAAGTATGTAGATCTTCTCTATTCACCCTTTTTTACTGGTTATCTTATCACCCCTAGACGAAATCGTTAGTACTCTGTAACGACATCCTTAATTTTGGCACACCAGAACAAAGTCCGTGTCTGAGTATGTACCGCCTCGTCCGTCTTAGCACATATACGCACAAATATAAGTAGAGACATCGTCTTGAACTTAAACCGAATACCCGTTTCCACCGTAAAACTCAGACAACCTCTTTCCTAACACACACTATCGACTAGTAGCCTAGTTCAGGTGTAACATGTGTGTGTGTGCTCAAGGGGTCACAAATTACTCTATTAGTATTTTTAATGATTTTTACCTTTTTACACTCTCTTCTGTAAAAATAATAAGACCTCACATTTCCCGACAGGTTCCGTTTGGGGGTTTGGACCTTTGGTAGTTCCTCTTTTACTCATGTTCTGAGTCTACTTCAAGAGTACACTGCTCACCGCAGTACACGGTTTAATCTTCTGCTCCTCAGCTACTTAAGGGAAGCAACCAGAACATGCCTCTTATAAAATCAAACATCTAGACAAACGGACCTCCCACGAACCAGTGACTACAAGAACGGACCAAGTGTAAGAGAATCCCTTCACCCCCGTCCCTCCGTGTCGTTAAGCACAGGTTCAGTCGTAAAAACGGTCAATATCTTTGTCGTACAGTAGACAGTCAGGAATCTTCCCTTCACAAACGAAATTTTTTTTTTTTTTCTTTTCTTTGAAACTTCTCGATCTGTAATTAGAGTTCCCACCATTTAATCCATAAGAACGATTCAATCTCTTTATTCACTTGGGTTTTCACCCCCGAGATACGACAGACCGTAAAAAGAGAGGCACACACAAAGAATGGGCGGCGACAGGAAACAGGCAAAGGAAGCCAATAAGCCACGTCCGTCCGTACCAAATAGTCGACGACGTGTCCATCGGAGACAGTGGAGTAGAACCGGTCCCCGGGGGGTCCCAGACCTCAGATCGGCACGACGGGACCTGAGACATCGGGGGACACTGACAGGGACAACTACGGTGTCCCTGGGACGTAACAGTGTGACGTAGCCCCGAGGGACGAGTGGGGCGACAGTGGGAAGATCTGTACCGGGGGAAGTCCCGTCTCTGGCCCACCCTGAGTGACACGCAAGACTCACAGTACCACGAACTGAGGACCTTTCCTGCGTGACGGACAAAACTTACTTACTCGCTAATTTACTCGTCCCCTACCTATACCTCCACACATATAAAGGTTCGTGCAACACCCCTTACTTTGTCGGAACGGCGGGTTGTGTGTCACCTCTGACCTCAACTCTCCCGCACGGAGACGTCCCGAACCCCTTCCGGTCACTGGGGCTAGACTCAGGACCTCCTACTCGTCTTCCGAAAGTACGCTCCTCTCACCCTTACCGTAAATGTCTTAACGAGTCGTCACTTCTTTAGGACGTACCGACGACACACTCCAGTCTCCCTTCCACACCAACCACTCCAGTGGACCCGGAGAAACCTGTACGGAGGGCACTCGACGACTCCTCATACCTGGGACCCGTCCTACACTCCGGGAGTCCCAGAAAAGTAAATAAATAAAATAACTTTACATCAACTAAATGTTACAACGCAATTAAAAACGACATACCGCTACACTTAGTCAATATGTATGTATATTTATATATGTGTGTAAGAAAAACTATACGAAAAGGTAATACCAAATAGTGTCCTATAACCTATATCAAGGGACACGATATGTCATCCTGGAACAAATAGGTAGGATATATATCATCAACCGTAGACGATTAGGGTTCGAGGTTAAGAAGGGTGGGGGTTGTGGGACGGGGAACCGTTGGCATTCAGTCGAGAGAACACAGACACTCAGACAGAGACAAACCATCCATTCAAGGAAACACCGTATAAAATTCAAGGTGCACATTCACGACGGTATACCATAAACAGAAACAGACTGAATGGAGTGAATCATACTATCAGAGATCCAGGTAGGTACAGAGACGTTTACCGTAACGAAGGAAAAGATACCGACTCATCATAAGGGAGTACACACACGTGGTGCAGCAGAAGTAGGCAAGTAGACACCTACCTGCAAATCCAACAAAGGTACAGAACCGACAACACTCATCACGACGACACGTAACCCTAGAAAATTTACTCTATTAAGGTATTTTTTAATTAGAACCTTTGCTCCTCCTTCGAGACCTGGGAGGATGTCTAAGACGAACCGAGGACAGAAGGACAAGAGACTACGAACAAAGTGCCTCTAATGTTGTATCGGTAATCCTACTTCGACGACTACGTTTGCAAAAAACTCTTTGTCTATTTACCTAAGATTTTACTAATAACATTGATTAAACTTCGTTGTCAAATCTAGTGTTTTAAAACCATCGAAATTAATGCATTTGAACTAACTAGGGCATTTAAACAGGTAGGAAGTCTAACATAGACAAGTCCATACTGAAAACATATACTAAAAAAAAGAAAAACCAGTCACTTTAAGTCAATACAAATCACAGTGAATTGTAGTCCATTATATAACGTCTTCTTTCCGTAGATTTTTGTCCTACACCTGACAGTTTTATACCCTCCTCTTTTGTGTTTCCTTAAGTGTAAATCGAATTAGCCGAACACTGGAGGACCTATATCTAGTAGAGCACACGTAATCACGACACGTCCAATATACGTTCTGAAAAACGGGTTCTAGCCCACTTGACTCCTTAGAACCCTTCTCGACTGTCAGTCGATATGGTCCATGAAAATTTCTGGAGAAGTCTCAAATACCCCGAAGGGGTCAGAGTCACCACGTCTGTGGTGGACGTCACGTCCTCTGGGCCCAAACTAGGGACCCTCCCCTTCTAGGGGACCTCTTCCTTTACCGTTGGGTGAGGTCATAAGAACGGACCTCTTAGGGTACCTGTCTCTTCAGACCACCCGACATCAGGTACCCCAGAGTTTCTCAACCTGACATCGTTGACTCGTGTGTGTAGTCTCTGACATAGACCGTCTCAAACCACCAAAATTTAGATCACCATTTCAGCAGGAACACAAAACCTATTACAACGAGGTAAAGGCCATAAATTACTTGTCAATCACCTTTTACAAATCATTGATGTACACTTTCTTTCGTTAAAAGAAAGTCCCCTTAACTTAGACTCACATTGACGAATCAGTAGGATAGAAATTTTTTTTAGACGGAAAATCCAAAGAACTACCAGTATCAAAATTGTTGAGTATAAACCCACAACGCAGATTGTTTCGGTCAAGTGAACTAGAAGTGTTGATGGAATACACATTTGTGAAAAAAATCCACTACACAATGGATCATAAACTTTATGAACAAATCTACGTAAAACGAAACTTGTAGTCTTATCTTGTCTTCATTCGAAGTGTATCTTATATCTCTAAAAATTATTACTCTCTATAGATATCGACAGGAAACCGGTCCTCTCTCGTCTATAGACAAGGAATTTGATGTAATTCCTTAAATGTATCATCATTTTTTTAAGAAATTTTATACTATATTATACATAACGACCTCACCCAACGGTAAAGGAAGAGGTCCCCTAGAAGGACTGGGTCCCTAACTTGGGTCCAGAGGGCGTGACGTCCGTCTAAGAAATGGTAGACCCGGTGATCCCTTCGGAAACATAAAGATATCGTCCTGGGGTTATCCAATACTATCCATTCCGACCATATAATGGTTGTTTAACTATAATTTTAATTTTTTTTAATACGGAGGTCAACCCTATCATAATATGTATCATTTATACAAAATAAAACTACTCCTCCATAAACTTCCGGTATAAAACTATAAAAATTTGATAGAACCTTGAAGGTACCCCAGATCACTAATTCTGAGGTACGAAGGGGACGTCCCTGCACCCAAGTTGGGGACCAGGTCCCTCGAGTCAAGGGTACACGACACGTCCCACTTCGTTTTTATTCATTATTTGAAAGACATTACTTTTAAAGTTTGTACGCGTTCTTTCTTAGTATGGTCTCTCAGGAGAATCAGTGGAGTAGTCGTATATGAGTTTATACCTACTTTTCCTGAAGATTACTTATTCTGTAAAGATGGTGAGCCCCTTAAGGCGTCCGAAATCCTCGAGACACGGTTCTTGGTCCCCTCTCTGGTCGACACACACACACACACACACACACACACACACACACACACACACACACACACACTAAAATAAATAAAAACCGGAGAGAGATCGACATCTCGCCTCCGACGAGAGATCGACGTCACGCACCCAACGAGTGACACCACCGAAGAGGGCGACGTCCCGTGTCCGAGACCCCGCGCACCAAGTCATCGGCGCCGGGGAGGGGGGGGGCGGGGCAGGGGCCTCGCGTCCCAGTCACCGGCGCCGGGGGGCCGGGGCCTCGCGTCCGAGTCATCAGCACCGCGTGCCCGAAAACGAGTCGTCGTACACCTAGAAGGACCTAGTCCCTAGTTTGGGCATAGAGGACGTAACCGGCCACCTAAGAACTGGTGGCTCGGTGGTCCCTTCGGCGTCTATTGTAAAAAGACCCCCCACCCCCCGATACATATAGTAGAGATCTTCAAACGAGGACGGAGAAACACTATTTTGTTATACATAAGAAAAATGAGAAAATCCGACACCGAGGACCGAGGAATATGAGTCTTATTAATAAAACTCTAGGTACATACAATATAGTTATTAAATAAGGAAAGATAAATAAGGAAAGATACTTATAAGAAAGTATTATACCTATAGGTGAGTATGAATAAGTAGACAACCACCGTAAACCCAAAGGTCGTAGACTAGTAGTGTTCATTGCGACGATTCTTGCGTGTACACGTTCAGACAAATACCTACATACGAAAGTAAAGAGACCCTATCTATGGATCCTCACTTTAACTACCCAACCAATATATCACCAAACACAAAATTGAAGACTTCTTTGACGGGTCAATAAAAGAAAAATGGAAGGGTGATCAACACATACTCTTAACATCAACAAGGTGTAGAAACGGTTGTGTGTCATACCAGTCAGAAAAGATTAAGATCGACCAGATTATCCGCACATCACTGTAGAGACTAAAATCAAACGGAAAAGGATTACTGATTGTGACAACTCTTAGAGAAGTATACGAATGAACGGTAGGTGAATAGAAGAAACCACTTCACAGACATATGTAGTAAATGGGTAAAAAATTTTAATCCAACAAACAAAACAATGAGAACTCGAAACTTTTCGGAAATATATACGACTTATGTTAAGGAGTTAGTCTTATACTAAACGGTCGTAAAAGAGCCAGATACGAAACAGAAAATTAAAAGAGGTCACAGAAAACTTCTCGTCTTAATTTTAAATACAAAAACTTCGTTTTAAGTCATTGTCTTTCTATAGGCCTTTAGAGGGTTCATAGACCTTTACTCAGTTGAGTCAATATTTATTGAGTATCAAGTTCCTTCTTTATGGTTCTCTTTAATCTGTTATTAAACTTAACTTACTTTTACTTTTGTCTGATATAATCATAGACACTCTATGTCAATTCAGTCACGTATCTCTTTTAAAATATTAAATTTACCAATATAATCTTTACAAATTTAAGTCACTAGACTGAAAAATTCTTTAACCTTTCTATAGTTAAATTAGGGTATCATTTAATATTCGTAAATTTGTTGTCATCTTTAGTTATTTATATTTTTCACATTTATTGTCTTCTTTTACTTCCTTTGTTTTTGACTTCTAGTCATACTTACTATATGTAGATCAATCGTACTAGTTTCCTTTTGTTTTTCTTGTATGTCAAATTGTCATATTTCTTACTGACTTCTCGAAGATGTCTGTAATTTTCCTGTTAATCTTTTTTTTTTCCCCCCCGAAAGGACCACCAAGTCGTCGATTCTGAGACTCGACGTCCACGTCCCCGGGTCCACGTCAGGGACCAGCCTCTTGACCTAGGGTACACGACGTCGACCCTCAAGTGTGTGGAGCAGACTTCTAGGACGGACGTCGTCGACTTTGTTTGGTCTCTTCCTCGTTGTCTCTTTATTCCAGTGCAGGATCACTAGACTGTGAAACCCACTTACCCTGTTCAAGAAATTTTCTATTTTCAATGGTTGTGTTCTTATTTATCTTTTATACATACCGGGATATAGACACTTTCTTTACTTTAAACATTAAATTTTGGAAAGCTTTTCTTTTAAGGTTCGAGTCTACCGAAGTGACTACTCAAGACAGTTTGTAAACTTCTTAATTATGACAGAATACGGCCGAAAAAGTCTTGTTAATTTATTTTTCCTTATTAAGGGTAGAGTAAAATACTTAGTATGATAGAACTATGGTTTTGGTTTCTTTCATAACATTCTTTTTCTCATTCTGAAGATGTGACTTTCCATACTTCATCACGATTCATTCTCTTTAATTTCTACGAATGTATTTACCTTTTTATATAAATACATATCATGTGAATTACAAGAACTCTAATTAAAGAGATTGTAACTAGATATTTAAGTTGTTTTTAGGGGTAGTCTCAGAGTCATCCGAAAAAGACCCTTCTTTAAAGGTACAACTGAATATTTTGAATTACGTCACTTGGGTCCTATCGGTTTTTTGTTTGTTTTTATTTTGGTTTCCGTCGTTGTGTTTCAGTCTTATGAATCTATTGATTTGGAGGACTATAACTGACTACAAAATTTGGATTTCGTTAGTTCTATTCCGCCGTAAAAACACTTCTTATCCATATATCTAGTTACATTGTGTTATTAGGTTTCTATCTGGTTGTGTATCAATCACAACTTAGTTGTCTCTACGGTTCTTTTGGGTCATCTCTTTCCTATCCAAAAAGTTATTTACTATAGTCTTGTTAATGTATAATCTTCCTCTTCTTCTTGGAACCAAGAATGGAACGTAACATGTGTCTTTATTGTACTTTACCTATAGTGTGGATTTGTATTTTAGATATGAAATTTTAAAGATTCTCTCTTATCTAATTTACGTAGGACTGGAACCCTACACTCTCTAAAGAATCGTGTCTGGTGGATGGCTTCCTAATTAGGATGTGGATCGAACCTTATACCAAGGTATTACAGAGAGTATTACAAGTGATATTAAGTGGTATACTGGTTGTCAAAGTGAAGATCTATAAATGGGTACTTTTGACTTTTGTGTACGGGTACTCTGTTGAACCTGTGTGTACAAATTTTGTCAAAATAAATAGTATCGGGGTTTGACCTTCGTCGGGTTTGCAGATAGTTGTCTACCTGTCTATTTGTTTACCATCGTGTAAGCAGGTTATTGTACGAAGAACCTTTGTTCTTCCTTGATTTTCGCACACGTGTACCGTTATGGCTACTTCGAACAAATACGACTCCCTTTCTTTGGTTTTTGTTTTCTGTTGTCTCACGTAATAAAATAGATATATCTTAAGATCTTGACATCGTTTAACAGAAATAATTTGTCCTTCCTCCTCTATTTATCCACGAGTCTAGGATCTTAAACCCCTCCATCTAACGTTTTCTCGTGAAAAACCTTTTATATTTATAAACTACAGAACTAATCCTGTCATAATATACACTTTTTGAGTAAATTGCCATGTGAATTTGTACGTAAATTAATGGAGTCAAACAAAGTTTTTCGTTTTCTTTTCCACCGCCCCCCGTTACTACGGTTTGATAACGGGTAGTCATCTACTATCTCTAAATTAAAGACGAAAAAGATAAACCTTTTATCGAAACCTCCAAGCGAATAACTTATTAACCAGGAAAGAGGTAAAAAGACGGAACGGTGAAATCAACGTATAGTTTCAAGGTACGTAGACGCCCAGTCAAACACACCAAAGACAAGGTAAAGCAACCAGTCAAACAAATAGGACAGAACTGCTAAAACCGAAGTATTACCCGGAAAAAATAGTAGGAAGAGAAAGAAGTCTTTACAGGACCGATAAAAACGTACGTAAAATATTTTTCGAATAGACAAAGGCACAAGATACCTTTTAGGACAACGTTATAACTGCCCTCATTATGACTAAAACATCTACTTAGACTAATCTCAAAAACGTTATAATTTAGAAAGACAAGGAATGGTACGACATAGAAAGATGAATAATTTTTGAAGAAATAACAGAGAGTTATGTTAAAACATTAAAACGGACATTGTAAGGACGTGTGTAAAACTTTCTAAATAAAGTTCTGTAAGCTACAAAGGATGGGACCACATTCACTTTAGAAGAAAGATTAATATAAAAGAACACCAAATATGAACGACATATCATCACACTAAAAGAATTATAGTTATATAGGTCCCTTGTGACCGAAAAGAAATCTTTCTTAGAGTAGCTGTCCAACCGTCTTAAATACCACACACACGGACGCGTAGAAATAATAAAAACCTTTCACCACCACAACTCCCTCTTGAAGGGGTTTAAGGAATAAAAAAAATTGATTCATCCCTGCTAGAGGACCTCTTTCTTTACCGTTGGACGAGGTCATCGGAACGGACCCCTTAGGGTACCTGTCTCCTCGGACCACCCGATATATCAGGTACGTCACTGTTTCGACAGCCTGTGCTAAATTACTGATCTGTTGTCGTTTCGAATGTACATTCCAACCGGGACCCGACGGCCTCTCCCATGATCGGTCTCCACGCTCGAAATTCAAATCGGTCGACAAGTACGTCGACACCCACAGTCATTGCCCGCAGAAAACAGTTCTGTTATAGGAAAACTCCCCTCGTACAAAAAAAAAATAACTCGATATTGACTGTTTCAACATATACAAATTTCACATGTTACTTATGGTCTTATCTCAATTAGTTCGGTCATGGGAGCGTACTTCTGTAGGCATATAAAAGGTAAGATCCCTACCTCCGACCGTAACAATTTTTGGACAGTGAGAAGAGAAGATCATAGGCCTCGCACTACGTCTTCATAGAACTCCTCTCTGTGCTTTAGTGGAAACTGTTCTAAAAATTAGTCTCTTAACCATTCAGACTGACAAGTGTACCGTCTGTCAATTAAGATCAGCATCATGATTTCACATTTACGTCGGGAACTACGACAGTATACACAATATCGAGTTCGACCCCTACTTCCTTTACCGTACATTAATTATTCTAGGATTCACTAATGAATACAGGGATCGTTACAGACGACATTTATTCGATGACCCTTTGTCTACTCAAACCCACCTCCAAAATTCCGTCCCACCTTCTATGGGGACCAGGTTCCTAACCTAAGAACTATGGGTCTCTCTTTAGAAGACAAGTCTAGACACGGACTCCAGGAGTAGAAGGGAGTGACTGGAACATGAAAGGTACTAGTGTCCACAACCGTACACAGAAGTAGTGGGAGTGGGGTGACACACCAACCGGGAGACGAAGGGTTCACACCCCAGCCGAATGACCTAGTCAAGAGTTCCCAAGCACCCAAAACAAACGGCGAGTGAGAACAGTCAAGGCGGAGTCAGAGGGAATAAGGACACCGAGATGAACCTTGGAGACGAATCGTCCAGTGGTCCTGACGAGGACAACACGTGCGTCTCAAGTGCCTGCGTCGCGGGTGACCGACTACGGGAGCCGGGCACGCCTGCACACCAAGACAGCCCGACGAGACACCGGGGGTCGTCAATCGCGGGACCTCTTCAACCCTGGTCTGTCCTTAACCAAATCACCCTTAAAGTTCCGGGTACTTCTTTACTCTGGGAAATAAGATGGACGGAAGACTTTCTGACCGTCGAGCAAATTTCCACGGACAGCCGACCCAATCTCCTCACGATAGTCGATACATCAAAACAAAATGTAAGGGGGTTTAGTTAAGGTGGGGGGTAGGTCTTTATAGGACTTGTTAGAAAACAAGGGTTACTATCTTAAGTAGAAACCGGACAGTCGACCGAGACAACAATTGAATGTCACTACACTATTTGTCTAATACGAGCTCAAAAATGTTTTTTTAGTCACACCGACTTACATTCTCTGGTCCTTGGGCAGAAGGAGAAAAACGCAGAACAAACGGAGGGTGTCGACAAGTCTCCTCGAAACGTCCCTTTGACACAGAATCAAAAATTTAATTGCATTATGATCTCCTTTAATAATTTTAAGGTTCTTTAATATCAGAAAGACTTGAGACGAAGAAGTTCACAAAGACGAGGGTACTACACGTCTATGTCCGACTGACCAGGGAAACTCTGACTTATAAGACTATCAGGACCCAGTAGGAAGACACATGTCCAGTTCTCCGCTCTGAGTCCAACTACTTCACTGAACAAGACTAGAATGTAAGACTATTAAGAGACTTCCAAGGTAATGATAATTGTACATGACATCTTCCAATGGGCCATTCTTAACCTATCTAAACAAACCAAAAAAAAAAAAAAATTCATTCTCAATGTCACTAGAGAAAATAAGTTCGTTTCGTCTTTGACCATACCTTTCAGACCTAAAAAGACTTGGTGACAGACAGTGTTTCACTGGTGGATACTTCTCCTTGACTTTTCGGAGAACTACTCCCACTTTCTCCTCTCACTTTTTCGACCGAATTTTGAGTTGTAAGTATTTTGATTTTAATACCGTAGGATAGGGAAGTACCGTCTATCTACCCCTTTTACACCTTTCACAGTCTAAAGAAAAAGAACCCGAGGTCTTAGTGACGTCTGTCACTGACGTCGGTGTTTCAATTTTGTGAACGAGGAACCTTCTTATCGATACTGTCTGGATCTGTCACATAATTTTTCGCCTCTGTAGTGAAACGGTAGTTTTCAGACATCTCAGTTTCGATACCAAAAAGGTCATCAGTACACACCTACACTCTCAACCTGAATTTCTTCCGACTCGTGGCTTCTTAACTACGAAAGCTTGACACCACGACCTCTTCCGAGAACTCTCAAGAAATCCGACGTTCCTCTAGGTTGGTCAGTCAGGATTTCCTTTAGTTGGGACTTATAAGTGACCTTCCTGACTACGACTTCGACTTTGAGGTTTTGAAACCGGTGGACTACACTTCTCGGTCGAGTAACCTTTTCGGGGACTACGACCCTTTCTAACTCCCGTCCTCCTCTTCCCCTGCTGTCTCCTACTCTACCAACCTACCGTAGTGACTGACTCACACGTACCCAAACTCGTTTGAGACCCTCTACTACTTCCTGTCCCTTCGGACCGCACGACGTCAGGTATACCCCAGTGTTTCTCAACCTGTGCTGAATCGCTGACTTGTTGTACTTCCAACACCTAAACGGAAGACATTACTGGGTGATTCATGTCACGAGTTTTCCGTCCACCGCACGAGACCCCCTCGGCTAGTCCTCACCGGGCAGACGAGACTCCCGTTGAATCCCCTCGGGAATCAGTGTGCCTTCCGAAGTGGGACTCACATCCCCAAACCACCCCCTGTCTAAGTTGAAAGTAGAGTAGGAGGTGACGGAGAAGAACAACGAAAGTACCACAAACCAATTGACGGCAGACATGTCTAGGAGGGGAAACGAAGACTAAAACATGGTTTTTCGTCTTTTAATCTAACAGGACCACTGGTCTCTTTCTTTGAGGTATAGAAACCCTCCTTTCCCTTTTTTTCTTAAAGAAATTACCACTGAATTTTTAAAAGTTTACAAAATGTCGAGACAACTCCATGTAAACTATGTCATATAAGGGGGACAGGTCAAGTCACCCAAAACCACATAAGTATCTTAACACACTGGTAGTCGTGTCGGAGTAGCCCCTTGTAAAAGTCATGGGGTTTTTCTTTGAGGGGACCACCAGGTCCCCAATTCTCAGACACGAAGGTCACGGAGACGTCCCACGTTCCCAAACTAGGGACCAACCCCCTGGTTCCAGGGTGTACGACACTCCGCACCGGTTTTCTAGTTATTTATTTATTTTGTGGAGGGAAGGGGGGGTGGGGGGTCGGTTTCCGCCTCCCCCTTCTTCGACGTGGGTCCTCGTCAGGGAGGGAGAGGTGAGAGTCGCACGGGGATTGGGGATTCACGGTAAGCAGACTAAAGACGGAGACACCTAAACCGGCACAACACGAGCGGTGTATCTGTCGTAGTACATCGCACCGGAAAACGCAGACCACAGAGAGTCGCACCACAAAGGTCCCAAGTAGGTACAACGGCGCACACATAGCTGTGACGGAAGGAAAGAAGAAGGGGTATTATACGGGGACGAGGTGGCTCGGTGCAAAGGAAGTGGGCGAGTAGACGGTCAACGAAGATCAAAACCGAACATCCTTATTGTGGCGAGCCTCTCCTTCGAAAAAAAAAAAATTAAAAACAGAAGTCGATTCTGTCGTTTAATCTTCTCATCTTCACTTCAGTGAGTCAGCACAGACTGAGAAACCTTGGAGTACCTGATATCGGATGTTCCGAGGAGACAGGTACCTTAAAAGGTCCGTTCTCATGACCTCACCCAACGGTAAAGGAAGAGGTACCCTAGAAGGGCTGGGTCCTACCTTGGACTCAGAGGGCGTAACGTCCGTCTGCGAAATGGTAGACTCGGGGGTCCCTTCGGGGATTCTGTCGTTTTCTCTACTGAATAACATGTGTACAATGTAAGTCGGTGTCGACTCTTCTCTTGATCCGATCTCTTAGTACACCCAAGTCCCGTTTCCTGGTTTTCTCCGTGGCGGAACTATTGCTCGTTCTACCCAGAGAGTCTCGACCACCTCCACTAGGCTTACCGGCATCTGGGAGCCCCTGTTCAAACTCTGCCGTCCGTACGCCCAGTCGTCAAACATGGTCGCAGGGACCGGAGGCCGGAGCGAGCAAAGAGGAAGACACCGGACGCACCACCTGGTCAAAGGAACCTGGAGACGGCGTAGAAAGAAGAAGACGAGAAGTCAGACGCGTAGGAGAAGGAGGAGGTGAAGTGAGAGGACCGCGCCTCTACAGGGTTTTCTACCGGGATTCCGGTTCTCTTCTCCCACAAAAAGATGCACACTAAACTCGTTCACCAAAGCCCAAGGATTCTACGGGACCCCTAACACTGTCCGAACGGGAGGGCACGTCGCGGTCAAAGGTCAGAGACTTTACGCAGTCCTAGAGAAAGAAGGAAGCAGCAAAGACGGGGAGAGAGAGGGAGGACATTGACGAAAACGCAGAGAGTAGGTGGTCGGGCGAGTAGTTTACACGCTCCGGGTCTCGACAGAAAAGGCACCAACACCAATTTGGGAGTGGACGTCGACCGAGGTCCTCGGAAACTAGACTCGGGGATTACCGTAATTGAGGTCGGAGTGTCTAGGAGGAGGGCTCATCGAAGCGGTCCGCGACCACCAGACACCGAAAATAGAGTTAATTCAATAATTTTTTTGCTTTGTACCAAGTCTATTTCTTGAGGAGGAAGGGAAGGAGGGCTGAGAACTCGGACCTCGACTACTCGGTCAGCCCCTCTTCGGTCCGAATTCGAGCCACCCCCACCCCTACCCCTTTCTCCTGTTCATTTACACGTCTGTGTCTAGACATTAGTGCTCACCTGTCTCGAGACATAAATTGCACAGACCGAGAAGGGCAGAGGTACCGCGAGAGCAAAAGACCGACCACACTCCCTGCCCCGCTCCCCTTCCCCCTGGCTCCGACGTCAGTGGAACTCAGAGGACCAGAGACTGAAGGAGAAGACGAAAGGGCAGAGAAGGGAGACGGGGAGAGTTACTGAGAGAGGCACACAAAGGCGGAACGAAAAGACACGAGGGGAACAAAGGGAAAGTGGGTACTAGGGGGAGATGAGAGGAGGAGTAGAGAGAAAGGTTCGGACGGTCGTAGGGGGTACAACCGACCGTCAACTGTGGGCCAAACCCCCTGGTTGGAGGTTTCACCCGACATCGGCTGTACAGTTTTACGAAACACTTTGTTTTTTTTATACATCTTTAGAAGGTAAATCAACCGAAGACTCCGAAACGACCCACCGTTCACTAACCGTCCGGACAACCGATATGGGTCTGATCAACAGTAAAGTCGGTAAAGGGATCGATATTTTCACCCGTATGCCTACCGTGGGTGAAGTAACCGGGAACACTTCTAGGTCGTCTTTTACCTACGTTTCGGGACTTGTACCACTAACAAGAAGTGTCCACGAGTCACTTACTTTAGAGAATAATACTTTTCAAAATCAGAACCCATTTGACCTGGTCTTATTGCTAGGGGGTACGAATATATGACCCGAAGGGACCACCGAGTCTACCATTTCTTAGGCGGACGTTACACCCTCTGGACCCAAACCAGGGACCCAACCCTTCTAAGGGACCTCCTCCCATACCGTTGGGTGAGATCGTAGGCCGGACCTTTTAGGGATACCTGTCTCCTCGGACCGTCCGACGTCAAGTACCCCGGTGTTTCTCAGCCTGAGCTGACTCGCTGATTCGTGTCGCGTAAGAATGTGTGGTGACTTTGAGGTATACAAAAGTTGTAAAACACATGGACGAAACAGGTAGAGAAGACATAAACCAACGGCCTTATAAAATTCCGTAAATCGTTTGGGGAATGTCGTAAAGTCGAGACACACGTAGAGACCTTATAGACTTATAAAAGAATATGTTGAAATTATGGAAATAAGGTTGGTTACTTTTACTAAGAATGATATTATGACTCAGATATAAGGCCAAAAAGACTAATTGACATTTTACAGGAAAATGAGAACCAAAAAAACTTAGTCCTAGGTATATAATAAGAACATTACACTAACCATTATTGTAGGACGACTAGATCTTACCAGGGGGTGGGTGTCCATTAACTGTAAAATTTCTTTGGTCCGACCAACATGACATCTCACAAGGTGTAAGACCTAAAAAGACGAATGAAAAAAGTACCACAGTAAAGTTGCTTAACGTGAAGACGAAGGATTTAAAGGACACTTGACTTTCGGTCGAGGTCGTCGACGCGCTCACACAGTCCAAGTCTGAAACATCGCCCTCCGCACACTATGCACCCACGGCGAGCGGCAGTGAAGACGTTTCGCCGACTCCACGCCAGTCGAGAGCCCGAGGAGCAAGTCGACAGTAGGTGGTAGGCAAAACAAAAGTGACTACTAGAGACGGACGTAGCTAATGATATAATCCTTCATTGCTTCACCACTCGAACGATTAGCACGGTAAGGAAGGCACAAATGACGAACATAAGTAGTTGAGTTCGACAAATAAACGGACATCTCTATCAGCCCATACCAACCGTCTAAAGATTCTACAGAGGGTACTGAAAGCGGAGGTCCACAATGAGGGTTCCCATTGGACGACTTTCTCCAAAACGTTTATGTCAATTCCGACACAAGATCCACCCGACTTAGGTGAGTGTGGTCGGAAACTTTTCGTCTCTTACAGGAGTCCGACCGTCGTCTTCTCTTTCGGTCTCTCTGACTGTACTCTTTCTGACCTGTGAGGGAACGGCTGAAACGTCCAACTCCCTGGGGTACTTTTCCCAACATTCACAACAGACACCGTCTGTCGTCCCTTTGTCAGGATGTCGGTAGCCTTGACGCAAGACGGTTGTTGGACTTACTCAAACCTTCGTTTACGGAGGGGTCTCGGAGATCTATTCTTGGGTCCAACAGTCGTGGGACTAAGACCGGAATACTCGGGGATTCGTCTTTCCGTCTCGATCACCACTCCTTGGACGGACGGTCACGTCCTCTACATTTTCTGCGCACAAACCAGGGGCCCGACCCTTCTAGGGGACTTCCTCCCGTCCCGTTTGGGTGAGGTCATAACAACGGACCACTTAGGGTAACTGTCTCCTCAGACCACCCGACGTCAGGTAACCCAGTGTTACTCAACCCGTGCTGACTTCACTGAATCGCGAATGCATACGTCTTTTCGGTCTCCTCGGTCGGTCCTGAAGAGTAGAGGTCTTGGGCCTCGACAAATAATCACCGTAAAAATTCGGTGACTCAAACACTTACAAACTATGTGTCGTCATCTTTCATTATCTCGTCCCCCTGAAGAGACTACCAGGTCAAAATCTGAGGTACGAAGGTGGGGTCCCCCACGTCGAAACTAAGGACCAGTCCCTTGATTCTAAGGTGTACGACGAACCGGTTTTAATTTTTTTTATTATTTCGTCATTGGAATTTTTTGTGATTATCTCGTCCTATTTGCGACTCAAGACAAAAATTAACGGTCAAAGGGTTTATTTTTGTTAATTCACTGTCAACAGAAATAAAAAGATTACCAATGTCTCGTTAGTTGGTAGAATTACCTGTAGTTAATTTAACTAAGGATTAAACGACAGTCATTTTGAATTTGTAACTGTTTACAGGAACCAAACCGAATAATTTTCTTACTAAAATTTCCCTATGACCAATAGGTCATCTATACCAATTCTACTAAAACGATAGCAAAAGAAGAGACTAGTCGACCTTATTATTAAAGTAGTATACGTTCACGTTGTGTAAGTCAAGTCAAGTCAAGTCAACGAGTCAGCACAGGACAAGAAACGCTGGGGTACCTGACGTCGTGTGGTCCGGAAAGACAGGTAGTGGTTGAGGGCCTCAAATAAGTTTGAGTCCAGGTAACTCAGTCACTACGGTAGGTTGGTAGAGTAGGAGACAGTAATGGAAGAGGAGGACGGAAGTCAGAAAGGGTCGTAGTCCCAGAAAAGTTTTCTCAGTAAAGAAGAATAGTCCACCGGTTTCATAACCTCAAAGTCGAAGTCGTAGTCAGGAAGGTCACTTAGAAGTCCTAACTAAAGGAAATCCTACTTGACGAACCTAGGGGAACGTCAGGTTCTCTGAGAGTTCTCAGAAGAGGTTGTGGTGTCAAGTTTTCGTAGTTAACAAACCGTGAGTCGAAAGAAATATCAGGTTGAGAGTATAGGTATGTACTGATGAACTTTTTGGTATCGAAACTGATCTACCTGGAAACAACCGTTTCATTACAGAGACGAAAAATTATACGACAGATCCAACCAGTATTGAAAGGAAGGTTCCTCATTCGTAGAGGATTAAAGTACCGATGTCAATGGTAGACGTCACTAAAACCTCGGGGTTTTTCATTTCAGACGGTGACAAAGGTGACAAAGAGGTAGATAAAGGGTACCTCACTACCCTGGTCTACGGTACTAGAAACAAAAGTTTTACAACTCAAATTCGGTTGAAAAAGTGAGAGGAGAAAGTGAAAGTAGTTCTCCGAGAAATCAAGAAGTGAAAGACGGTATTCCCACCACAGTAGACGTATAGCTCCAAATAACTATAAAGAGGGCCGTTAGAACTAAAGTCGAACACGAAGGAAGTCGGGTCGCAAAGAGTACTACATGAGACGTATATTCAATTTATTCGTCCCACTGTTATATGTCGGAACTGCATGAGGAAAAGGATAAACCTTGGTCAGACAACAAGGTACAGGTCAAGATTAACAACGAAGGTCTGGACGTATGTCTAAAGAGTCCTCCGTCCAGTCCACCAGACCATAAGGGTAGAGAAATTCTTAAAAGGTGTCAAAACTACTTAAGGTAGACAGATGACTGTCTGACGAGTCGAGGAGACTGACGTAGGGAAGAGGACAATCTCTTCCTACAAAGAGTAGTATTCCTCTGAGGTCTTATCTGCCAATTAAGTATTTCATACGTTTATAACGAGAGTACACATTTCTCGTAGTACCAATTACATTATACTGTAGTATAGTAATAACGGTACCTTCTGTAAAAGAAAAGAGTGAGACTGAACTCTTGGATTAGGGTTCAAACGTATAATTAGAAAGTCTCAAACACACTCTATTACAACCACAGACTTCGTACCAAAACCAGTTCTTATTTTAAGACGTTGAAAATGAGAAAATTTTTGTCGAAATAACTCCGTACTATAATGTACAGGATAGTAAGTGAGTAATACTCAGTCATATTAAACTACTCAAAATCATTTGGTACAGAGTCTCTGGGGGACATGGGTGAACATCAGTGAAGGACGAGGGTCGGTGTCGGGGTCCGTTGGTGATTAGAGAGACAGAGTTATCGTCAAACGGAAAAGCCTTGTAAAGTACGCTCACCTTAGGACGTCCGAGATCTGACAATCAGAGAACGTAGACCAAAGAAAGTAAAGTGTAGTCCAAAACCTCCAAGTAGGTGTGACACACCTAGTTAGGAAGAAAGGGAAGACAACGACTCACTAAGGAGTAATATACCTATCTGGTGTAAAACGTATAGGGAAGTGGTCAACTATCTGTAAACTTAATAAGGGTGAAAACCTGACAATGTTTGCGGCAACGACACTTATAAGTGCATTTTCACACCTACATACAAAAGTAAAGAGGACCCGTACAATGATCCTCACCTTAACGACCCGACATACGCTAAGTACCCCAGCGTTTCTCAGCCTGTGCTACCTCGCTGACTTGACTCGACTTGACTTACCATATAAGCTCAAATTGAATGCTTCCATAGTGATCAACAAAGGACTTAACACAGTAAAAATGTAAGAGTGGTAGTAAAATACTTTCAAGGTCCAAACGGTATCGAAGTAGTTGTACGATACTAGAAAAACTAAGACTGGTAGGATCACCCATACTTCACCTCGAGGTAACCCCAGAACTAAACGTAAAGGGACTGTCGCTATAACATGTACAAACACCACTAATCGGTAAGAAAATTTAGAAGAACCACTTTACAGATAAATTTCGAAAAAGGGAATTTTTTTTTAATAGCAGAAGTAAACAATAAATATCACACAGATTAAATGTTTATGAAGGAGTGGTAGTCACCGAAGAAAAAGTAAAAGAAGTACCACTCAAAACTTCATGTCTTCCAAAATTAAAATTTCAGGTCAAATGTTTAAAAATTTCACTTAAAACCACATCATAGAGTCTTAAAGAACGGATTGACTTAAGGTGTTTCGAAAAAAAGAGGAGATCTTCAAAGTAGTAAAATCTAGAATCGAGAAACCAACTAAAAAATCAATTAATAGTACACATTATACTCCATTCCCAGATTTAAGTAGAAAAAACAAAAAACCGCAGACTTATAGATCAATAAAATAAGAATAAACTTCTTCTGTCGAAAAGGGGAGGAGGGGTAACCTAACAGAACCGTGGAAACAACTTTTAAAGTTTCTTGTAAACACACTTTCTTACGTATTTAATATAAACCGTAAACCCCAATTCCGTATTCTTTATATGAACAGTACCTGAAACTTTTTAATACAAAACAATATTTTTCTTATAAAACCTTTCTGTCTTTAAAAAAATTTTCCTAAAAGACTCGTCCCGATACCTTTCTTTTGACCTGTGTGTACAGTACCTCTGGATAAAAGAATTAAATCGTTAATATGTTTTGGTGTCTTTATGACTTTTTTTTATATACGCTGTTTTCTTTTGTAAAATCCCAATGAAAAAACAGTCAAAGTCTTTTGTTTCAATGGTTAGATAAAATATTGATATCTTAGTAAAGAACCACGAAACACGAAGTTTTGTACAATCCACCGATTCTAGACGTTCATGAATTGTGGTACGCTGAAGACTGGTCTCAATTTACTATTGTCCAGCTCCGGAAAAAAAAAAAAAATTAAAAATAAAAATGAAATAAAATGAAATGTGATGACATAACCAAAACGATATGTAACTGTACTTAGGTGGTGCCCACATGAACGTAAGGGTTTGTATTTGGGGGGAGGGTGTAAACATCTCGCCCTTCAGAATTGGGCCCTTGGACGAAGTCCGAAACAAAAGAGAAAACAAAGGTGGGAAGAAACCTTGCCAAACAAATACAGGGTCACGTCCCGGAAGGGGTCTGTTTATAAAAGGGACTGACTGTCAGTGTCTGCCGGTGTCAGGGGGGTCGAGTAGACATTTCGAAGGAGACCGACTGTCGGCGGACGAGACTGTCTCTTCTTTTTGGACCCTGGGACAAGTTAAGGCGAAGTTAATGGGCACGGAAACACCTCTGAAACTCACTCCCTTTCTCAATTTACAGATAAATTTGAAAGGTCATCGCCTCCATCTGTGAACCGACTCGTGTCGACTAACCTAAACGTCAACTTCTCCGGTCCGTCCGTGTCCGGTGGTCGCCACTCCCTTGGGTGTCCTTGTCCCCGTCCCGGAGACGTGGGAAAGTCGGACGCAGAGAATTGTCTTTGCGGCGGATCTCCCCTCTCTACGACGTCTTCTCCCTTTCCGGTGATGACTTTCGGGGTGACCGTCCGGCAGGACATCCGGCTGAGGAATGGAGAAAACCAAGGTTGTTCGGACCCCCAACCGCAGAACACAACCTCAGTCAGACTTGCCGAGACTTTTGACCCCTGGACTCTCTAAACGCCGTCGAAAGTTTCTCCCATTTTTCCGAATTTTAATTGGGTCAGGATACTCTTTAATTCAACAGAAAAAGAGAGAAGAAGTAGAATTTGATCAAATGAACCCGACCAAAAGGAAAACTTTCGGTAGCAAGTCCAAGATTCTAGTCGGTACTAATAGATAAGCGTCTTTTTGAGCTTCTCGATGTCACAAATGATCTTTCTACGTTAGGACATTGTAGAGCAGTGATTTTGATATCCTTGCGACCGTACACTGGTCTGGGGACTAGACGTCCGACCGCTGAGACAGATGTAAACACGACCCACACATGAGTTCAGTGAGTCAACACACGCTGAGAAACCTGGGGCATCTGATATCGGGTGGTCCGAGGAGACAGGTACCTTAAAAGGCCCGTTCTTATGACCTTACCCAACGGTAAAGGATGAGGTCCCCTAGAAGGGCTGGGACCCTAGTTTGAACACAGACAACTCAGAGGAAGTAACCGTCCGTCCAAGAAATGGTGACACGGTGGACCCTTTGGATACATGGAAAATCTACCAACGACAAATTAAAAAGAACTCGAGAAGACTCGGGTACCAACTAACCTTACTTGATGAGTCATTACCGATGGACGAATGACAATTAATTGTGTCGTACTCACAAAAGATACGATCCATTTTATTACACTGGTCCGAGTGGATTCGGGGTTTTTCGTCTCGGACTCGACTTGAACCCAAGAAGTTGTCGACGATAAAAGATGGATAATGGTCCTTTGCAATCAAATCTTTAATCATACGTATACCCCAAAAAAAGAATTAACTTCATATCAACTACATGCTACAATACAATCAAAGTCCACATATCGTTTCACTAACAGTGTGTGTGTGTATATATATATGAAAAGTCTAAGAAAAGGTAATATCTAATAATGTTCTATAACTTATACCAAAGGACAGGGTATGTCATCCGGGAACAACAGACAGACTAAATGCGTATCATAGACCTCTTCCGTTACCGTGGGGTGAGGTCATGAGAACGGACCTTTTAGGGTACCTACCTCCTCGGACTATCCGACGTCAGGTACCCCAGCGATTCTCAGTCTGTACTAACTCGCTGAAGTGAAAGGGAAAGTACGTAACCTCTTCCTTTACCGTTGGGTGAGATCACAAGAACGGACCTTTTAGGGTCCCTGCCCCCTCGGACCACCCTCCGGTAGATACCCCAGCGTGTCTCAGCCTGTACTGACTTCGCTGAATCGTCGTCGTCGTCGTCGTCACACATAGACAGTTCGAGTTTGAGGATTAAATAGGGTGGAGGATGAAAGGGGAAACCATCGGTATCTAAACAAAGACAAAACCTTTATTCAAGCAAACGTAGAGAAAAGAATCTAAGGTGTACATTCACTATAGGATACTACAAACGGAAAGAGACAGACTAGATGAAATAATTCATATTAGTAGAGACCCAAGTGGGTACAACGATGTATACCGTAATAAAGTAAGATAAAATACTGATTATAAGACAATATATAAACATGGTGTAGAAGAAACTGGTAAGTAGGTAACTACCCGTAAATCCAACGAACCGAACCGAGAACCTTTATCATCACCTCAAAATTTGATAGTCGACATGTCAAGAATAAATTACAGAGTACTAAGACTGTAGATCTTAAACCCCTATTACGTGTTTCTAGAAAGACACCGTCGAGACGAAATACACGAAAACGGTTTACTCTGTACCTCTTAGTTCACACAAAAGTCACGAAGCAACCCTTGCAGAGTAATTTGTTTTTCCGTCTACCTCTTCCGATTCTGGTGTCCGGAGTCCCCTGAAAGGTAGACGGTGATCGAGTGGGATACTTTCCTACCTACACTTTGGGTGCCTGGAGATCGTACAGCCATAGTCCGTCGACATTCCTCACGACTAATGACGGGTCCTCAAGACTTGAAGAACCTTACCCGAGGACCACTGCAAAGACTCGGTACTCAAATCTCGGGTTCCGTCCATACCCCTTTGGTGAGAATCGGTTTTTTCAGATCGGTTAGTTGGTTGTAGACGTCGACTGAGTCGAAACATCGAGAGAGCGACGGTCCCAGGTGTATTAAGTCCCTTTTATGATGTACGAGATCGTTACAATCACTTCGACTGAAGAATCATATATGAGGGTCTACCAAGGTCCCCGGATCCTTTTAGTGGAGATGACCTTGTCAACAGTTAGCCGAGAAACTTGACCGCCACCTCTCCACCAGCCCGTCACAAACCTGAAATCCTCCGGGGTGACGGACATCTTAGGGTCCACCGTCGTGTGACAGCATTGCAGGGGAACGTAATCGAGAAAACCTTTATGGAAAAGACTCCCAAAATATGGAATAGAAATTAGAAAAGAATCCTTGGGATGAAGATTAGGTTCAGTCCTGATCCTTTACTAATACACGTACGTAGAACCTTAAGTGTACGAACGAAACACCCGGTAGACGACTTCTCATAACAGTGTAGTACCATAAGATGGACTACGAAAATCCAGTCGGAATTTCGGGTCTCGAAACAGGACTAAGACGAGGGAGAGACGATCGTCACCCGGTATCTGGGACCGAGGACACCATCGGTTGTTCGACCCACAAAAGTAGTTGGGAAAATTATGAGGAATCAAAGGACTAGTCGTTTTGTTTCCCTAACCTTATCTATTTTAGATTACAAAGTAAATTCGGATTGTGAGGTACCAAAGTGTTTAATTTAAACTCAACTAAAAGAAAGTAAGAAAAAACGACAACGGGAAGGACGACAGAACTGTCTACCTCTGTCTCCTTTTTCTCTATTTTCTTTTTTTTCTTTCCATCTCCTTCTTTCCCGAAAGGGTCCACTGAGTCACCACTTCTTAGGTGGACGGTCACGTCCTCTGAGCCCAAACTAGGACCCAGTCCTTCTAGGGGACCTCTTCCTTTACCGTTGGGTGAGGTCATAAGAACGGACCTTTTAGGGTACCTGCCCCTCGGACCGCCTGATGTTAGGTACCCCAGCGTTTCTCAACCCGCACTGACTCATGTATGCGTGTCTCCTTCTTTCTACCCTCCGTTACTTCCTCCTTCTTTTCCACTTCTCTCTCACTCCCAAAAATGCCTTGGCGAAGAATACCCTTTAATGAGCATGACGAGACAGGGTCGTCGTATATCAATAAAGTCCTTCTTTGATTGGTGCGCACCTTCGAGGTCGTGATCAGTTCGACTCAAGACGACGGTAGAGGATTCTGTCAAGCACATGCAGCAATCGAGTCCTGTCACTGTCTCTCGGACGTGAGACCTCTCGCCGTCTAGGGTTGAGACATTTCGGTTAAGGTCGAGTCGGTAGTGACAAATGATCCACGACCCGTCCACCCCGAAGTGGAGACTCACGACCAGGAGAGTGGGCCCTCACTCTGATCCAGACAGAACCACACCCCAATAAGACTCCTAATTCACTCTAGACACATATCCTGTCGGACTAATACCCGACAATAGTAAGTCTGCAATAACTATGCCCGGAAAAGTTTCGAAGACGAAGACTCCAAATGAACCCGACGATACGATTCGGCCTCTAACCAGTAGTGGTAGAAACATAGTAACACACTGCAAAGTGCCTACCACAATACACAGATCCCAAAATGTCCATCAGGGTCAAAGTACGTAAATTGGGTAAGAGGACGCTTCTCGGTTTACGAGATAAAGTTTTTATTTCAACGTGAAGTCCTGTATTATGTCGTAGGTCTCGGTCTGAACCGGAAGATGGTATTGTCGATCTTTTGACCTGTTTTATATATTTCATTGACGAAGTCTGTGTCTTTCTCCCAGAAACTTTCTTCCCTTTATTTGGCCCGACCCAGGCGAAAACCGGACCTCAATGTCACATTTTACACGGGTATACCACCAGGACGGCTCCGTTCCCGAGGCCCTGGGGTCCCTTCCGTCCTCGGCCCTTTGAGGTCGTTTGTGCGCTCTACTTCTCGGCACCTCGATTATTCGGTCACTACTACTGTCGGGTGAGTCACACAAACCTTACACGACTTAGGTTTTCTCCTACTCTTTTCTTTTTTCGGTGTTCCTTCGTTTACTACCCTACACTCTAAATTTAGGTCGATCTAGGCACATTTACCAGATCAGATTGGGATTGGGAAGGTGTGACAAAGGGACTGACCTCAGGTTTAACCTCTTGTTTCTATTAGAGACTACAACAAAGGAGAACCACAGAGTTTTCGTCGATCAAGTCATAAAATATGTAGTCCCCTTACCTGGGAAAAACTCCCTTCCCCTAACAGAAAAAACAAAACCGTACTTTAGGAAAGTCGACGGTAATGATATTTTGAGAGTGACCATCGTAAAACACATTTCTCAGCCTCATACAGACATGTGACACTAACAAAAGAGTCGTACTACTGTCGTAAGGTCCCCACTTACCGGGTCGTCGCTATGGGGGTCACAGGACAGGTAGTGGAGACGCACTGGGAGCACCCGAGGACCCGGGACGACCCTGGTCGTAATCCTACTCACAGGTGTCTGTAACTCCGGGGCCACCCCGACGACACAACTGATCTGCCAGGACCCTCTCGTCGTCCCACTAACAGGGACGGCACGTCTCTCCCCTCCTCCCTCGAAGAGTGTCGATGTAGGGGTCAGGGTCCTCTTCCATATTCCGGGGTTCTCTTGTTTTTAGTGTTGTTAATTTCCATGACAGATTGAAAATTTTAATTTATGGAACCAGTAAATTAATTCTTTAATGATCTCAGTCGACCGATATTCAATTTCACTTAAACCTAACTTTTAGTATCTTTGGCAGAGTAACGGGATCATTCTTTAGTAAAGTACAAGTAATTTAAAGCGTGGGTCTAGACTCTTCGTCGAGGTCGGTACGTGCACAGGGACCTCCCCGGTGTCGTCGTCCGACACCCGGAGGCACGGTGTCTCCCAACCGTCGTCGTCGGAGTGGTGGACCGCAGACGATAGTTCCAAGATGAAAAAACTCGGAGCTTCCGAAAACGATTGTAGAAACTTAAGATCACTGTTATAAGTCCCTTCCGCCCTCCGTCCGTGACAATGTCATGTATCTCCAGTCATGAACAATCGCCAATGTCCAGTCGAATCCCCTACCCTACACCTATTTTCCCAGTGGACCCCTGTCTGTGCCACCACCTACTCACAGGACTCCTTGTCCTCCCTTCTTCCTAGGTTGAAACGGCACAATTCTTTCTCCGGCCGAAATTTTAGGAGGCGAGGGTCAAACTCTCGGCTCAAATTAAAAAAGACTTTGTTGACGGGTGAATGTCATTTTTGAGAAGGGGTCGTCCGAACAACCGTAAGTCTCGAGAGTCGTGAGCACCTCGTACACATTCCCTCTACACGGATTGTGACTCCAAGAAGATCTTCCTAGGGGGTCAGAGGGTCGGGAGGGACGGACAAGTCTGAAGTCGTGACCCCATCTGGTAGGGGGGTGGAGAAGGAGCACCCTTGTACGACGTAGGTCTAAAATTCAGGGGGAGGAAGGAATAGGGTACCTTTAGAGGACGGAGGCTGGCGAACTTGAGGCAGTGGGTAATTAGAGAGGGACGAGTCGGACATGAAGTGAAGAAGGACTTTGGTACACACTGACATCGTGCTCGGTATAACTAGACGGGAATCATGTAGTCTACAAATAACTCGTCTACTTCAGGATAGGTAACACGACTTCTATTTCTCTTTCGGTGTGTTCTCGTCCGGTGAAGGAAGGGTCTCGGGTGCTCGTTTGTCGAGGAGTCACTACAGTCTTCTCGTAGGAAAGAATTGTACTACGACGACAGACAAGGATTCCGGCCTCAGTCCAGATTCCTCTACGATCTTCCCGACGGTAACTTGCGGTCTTGTTTGCTCCTTGGTCTGCCCTGGTCATGGGCTCTCCACCTCCCGGGTTTCCTAAGGAACAAAAAAAAGAATAAAGACAAAATACCGACGTGGTGTATCGTACGTCTTAAAATCAAGGGGTTGGTCCCTAGCTTTGGGTGTGGGGGATACCGACACCCAGAGTCTTGTCCTCAACTAGGTAACGATCATCCACATGTTTGTCCACGACTAGGCTACCCCGAATAAACCGGTTCAGATAATAACTATTTTATTATTTCGTAGATATATTAGAAATCGAGTCCTTAAAGTGAGACTCCTTACATAGGATGTCTATCCGAACTTGTGTACTCTACACTACACGCCTCTTCCAATAAATAAAGACGTCAAAACATTTTCGTTTGAGAAACGATGTCGGGTTTACAAGTGGTAATCCTTTGTTCAATGCACTGAAGGGCGTAAGGTAGGCTGCCTTACTACGTTGACCTCCCTCACCGGCTCACCGAGAAACACTGAACAGATCTTTCTAGGTGTCCCAGAACCCAATACCCTCTTTCCAGACTACCTCCGTCATACCTCCCTTCAGTCTCAAACAGAAACGTAGATGGAAACACCGCACAATGCACTGTGCCGCAGACGCTGTCTCTGGGTGGCCACCCGCAGAGAGTAGATATTGTCACGTCCCACTCGTTCTCCGGTGGGATGGGGGAGAGGCACACGGTTCGAGAACGGTGCGACACTGTGACCACAGGGAATCTTGAGTCTCAGGGGACGTAGCTCGACCCACTTCGTCGGTGCACCTAAAGGATCGTGGACCGGTTCTTCACTGTGGGTGGGGAAGGGGCTTTTCTGTATCATTGGTCATTATATCCAATGTAACTCCCACTACCACCACCCGCACGATGACCCTTCTACTTCCCGTACTTGATCTTCCGTCGAAAAGTGAAACATGGAAGAATTATGTCAAAATGTTAAAGTACGGTAAAGCAGGTAAGGATTTTATTTTTCTCTCTCAACATTAAATCACCGGAACTTTCGCGATTCCTGGGTCCCGACACCCTCGTCTTTTCTCCCCGTCGAAGAGCTGGAGTGACCCTACCCCTCCTCCCGACCAGGGACCTTCAAATGTCACTACGAACTACGAGGCAACTTCAGGACTTCCAATTCACCAACAATTGGTCCAGTTCAGACGTCCCCCACCCACCGACACTCTTTCTCCCCGACCCCCTCACCCCGGCCTCTCTCCACCTACCGTTCTTCCCTCGTCCACGACTCTTCAGTCGGACACACTTCCCTGATTCCCGGGCACCGCACAACTCACCGGACGCGAACACAGGCCGAAACGACCCGTCCACCCGCGACATCGAGCCACTCCACGACCCCGTCCCGCGTCACACTTGGCGCGACGTCTACTACCTCCGACCAAGAATAGGCCGTAGAGACGTCACTAATGTGCCCTCGTCGTACCGGTCCAGACCCCGTCGTCGAGTGCCCTGTCTAATCTTCCCTGTGACCTGCCTACTGCCCTCGACTCACTCACCGGCCCACCACTGCAGAGAGAGGACGTTTCGCTCGCACCGAACATTGACTCCGCCACGTCAATCCCTAACAGAAATGCATGCAACCAGTCAAGGAGGTCAGTCTGATGTCAACGAGACTCTCGAGGAAGTAAAATGTGAATGCGACTGTCATAGGTCTGGATTTTTGAATCACCAACTAGGAGAAACAAAATTTATTTAGAAATAACCCTATACGTACATTCTTTCACGAGTTCAGGTTCGAACTTAATCGTGTCTCACTCGTGAGTGCGCAATTGACTACCTGAGGATAAGACGAAGAAGGAACACCACTTTAATGCCAACCTGGGCCGGACAGGCGGTGTGGGAGGGGTGAAACAGGGACAATACAAATGAGACACTACATGTGTGTATGAGACTAAGGGTATGCCGGTCGAAATTAGTAACAAGAAATTCTACAGAAACCCTTTGTATTTGGTCCACCTAACAACGCTATTAAACAAAATTCAACGAAAATTAGAGTGAAATAAAATTAACAGTCAAACGAACAAACGGTAATCTACCCGTAATTTGACACTATCTACTTTTTTTGACTGGGGTCAGACCTTCCTCACAACCGTACCACATGTATCGGTCTTTATACAAAAGAGAAGTTATTAAAAGCACAAACATTTCCGAATTTCATCAGGGTGATAACGTTCCTAAATCTATGAAAAGAACTGAGACATTAAAGTGTACCAGGGGGGTCAGGGTCAAAGGAAAGAAGGGAAAACTTAGCTCTCGGCTAACGAGTCTTGGAAGATACTTAAAAGGAAACCGGTCTAAGTAATGGTAAACTCGAAAACAGATGATCTGACAATGAGAAGTACCAGGGTGTAGAGAGGTAATAGATTTGCTCACTAGGGAAATTAATTAGATTCTTATAAAATAACTTGTACTTACACGGTTTAAATTTAACCTCCACCTTACCATTGAACCTAAAAATCTTCTGGATTGATAAATATTATAAGGAGTTGATGTAAAACAAAGATTAAAATAGGACATTCAACATTCGGTCCTTCCACTTTCCAGATGAAACTGTTCCTCTAACTTTAATTTTTTTTTATACAAAATTCTAAAAGTACTACATCTATTTATATTAATTGATTTATAAGAAAAAATTATATAAATAAATAACCCTGAACCTTCTTTACTTTTCCTCTTAATAAGTAAGCCTTCAATCGAATCAGTATAAGTAGATCTTCCCCTACCATGGGAAACCCTCAAATAAGTACTCAATAGTAAATGTCGAAGGAAATAAAAGTGGACATTTGTTTACAACACATAGGACTTACACAGTCTCAGTAAAGACTGGAGACGTAATGGGTCTTGGAAACATTAATGAATGAAATCAGGGTACCGAGACACAAACTTACTAAAAATGGAAGGTGTCTTCGAACACGAAATACTTTTCGTAGAACATCTGTAACTGTTGGTACATTCACTAGGCCATAACTGAAGATCTTTAAGATCTAGGGTCAAACACTGGTAGAATTTCGGTGACGAGTCCTTGTGGAAAACTCGGAACAGGGACTGAGTTGATATACGTGGGTTAGAATAAAAAGAAAGAAAAAAATCGTAGTCGAAAAATAAAAAACCCTCCCCGTCCGTCTGAGTCCAAATTAACTCCATATTAAATTCATTTTGAGTGGTAGACGTTACCTGTCAAGATAGTCAAAACTGTTTACGAAATTCAACATAGTTATATCGTTGATGTTTTCAGTTACACATCTCATTAAGTAGCGGAGGGGTCTAAAAGATCCCAGTAAATATTCAGTCGAGGGTGAGGGGTGGGATTGGGGACTGTTGGTGACTAGACAAACAAGGATACCAAACAGGAAGAGGTCTTACTGGGTCTTCTCCTGAGTAAGTCGTACATCGGAAACTTGGACCGAAGAAAGGGAATCGTGTCACGCAATCTCTGAGTGAATACCACCTACGCAGTCATCAAGTAGGGACAGAACAACTCACCCCAAGGTAACATAGTTATATAGTATGAAATAAGTCAGTCCTCGACTTCTTGTAAACCTAATATGGGTCAAAAAACTATAATATATACGTCGATGATATTTATAGACACAAGTCTAAAAACACACTTGTATTTAAAAGTAAAGAGAACCTATTTATGGATCCTCACCCTAACAACCCGACTTACCGTTTACCTAGAAATTGAAATTTCTTTACAAAGGGTTACCTCTCAGGATCAAAGAGGTGTAAGAGAGGATTAGTCGTCACCACAACAAAGAGAGAGAGAGAAAAAAAAAAAAAACCGATAAGATTCTTCCTATATCACTATGGAATAACACTACAATTAAACGTAAAAAGATTACTGATTATTACAACCCGTAGAAGAGTACGTGAATAAAATGTAAATATATAGTAGAAACCACGTTCATAAGTTTAGAAGAGTAAAAATTTTTCATCACTTAATAAATACAAGAGTAATAACTTAAACTCTGAAGTAACATACGAAACTTATGTTCAAGAGACAGTCTATGAATTAAATGTTAATGAAAAGAGGTTTACACACCAGACAGAAACGAAAGGGAAACATTCATTATTACAACCCTTTAATGAAAACTCTGAACACTTATAAGATAAGGAACAATTTCCATATGGGTGACTAAAACCGTGGACAACTAAAAGATTGAGGTAGTCAGGAAGATGCCAAAAACACGATTCCTTCTCGAAGGGGGAAGGGAAGAGGGCGAAGGGAGGTAACACCTCAGTGTCGGGTCCAAGGGGAACCATAGTCCTAGTCAGAAGGGTCGGTTGTGTCAGTAAGAAAGAGAACTGACAACTAAGTCACCGTATTCCTCAGGTTTTGTAACACATAAGAAGTTTCGCTTATTTCGAAGACTAACGGTTTTAGACTGTAATAGTTAGGAGAATTGAGACGGGAAGATCATCAACACTTCACCATAGAGTTTCTCTAAATTAAATATAAACGTACTATTGGTCGTCAGTACCCGAAGAGTCCACCACGGTCACCATTTACCACGGTGCATTTACCATTTAATGCGGACGGTTATGTCCTCGACATTCTCTACGTCCAAACTAGTGACTAAACCCTTCTAGGGGACCTCCTCCTGTACCGTCGGGCGAGGTCCTAAGAAAGGACGTCTTAGAGTACCTGTCTCCTCGGACCACCCGACGTCAGGTGTCAAGTCTGCGGTGACTTTGGGGAATCCTACGTGTGTGTTGTCGTAACTTGGGAAAAGTACGAGAAAAACAGATAAGTATAAAAAAGGAAACACTTCATAAGTTTAAAGAAACGGGTAAGAAAATAACCCAACAAAGGAAAATTTTTAATTAAACATTCTCCAAAAAAAAAATACATACACATTTGACTTATATCCGCAAAAAGTCTAAATTCAAAGAAAGAAGAGGGTAAAACTATATTCAAAATTCAAAAAAGAATCGTGGAAAAAAAAAAAAAATTTCTGAAGGAAAAAGGGTATTTAACGAAACGACAGAAACAACTTTTATTCAACTGGTGCATGCTCAACTCACACAAAGACCTAGGAGACAACACAAAGTAACTAAATCAGAATACGGTCATGGTGCGACAATTAATGGAACCGACATATCACTTACTCAGAACTTTAATCCGGCACATGCAGGAACTTGAAAAAAGAAGAAAGAGTTCTACGAAACTCATAAGATCCAAAAAACGTAAAGGTATAAGTAAAATCTTAGTCGAACAGTCAAAGTAAATTTTCGGACACTAACCCTTAATACTAACCCTAATGTAACTGGGGTATCTAGTTAGTCAAACCCCTCTTAATTATAGACTCGTTATGACTCAGAAGGTTAGGTATATAGAAAGGTAAATAAATCTAGAAGAAATTATAGAAAGTCACTATAAAACGTCAAAAGGTGTATCACCGGAACTTATCGAGAATAAATAAATAAGGATTTATAACTAATAAAAAACTACAATCGCGTTTACCTGAACAAAGTTTCAAGGTAAAATTTTGACACAATACACTCATATAAATTACAGTAACTAAGAATCGATTATTGGAACATAAAATACTCGAAGGATTTAAGTGAATGTATAAGATCATCGATAAAACAGCCTCTTCCGTTACCGTGGGATGAGGTCATGAGAACAGACCTTTTAGGGTACCTACCTCCTCGGACCACCCGACGTCAGGCACCCCAGCGCTTCTCAGCCTGTGCTGACTCACTGAAGTGAAAGTGAAAAGGGAAAGTACGTAACCTCTTCCTTTACCATTGGGTGAGGTCACAAGAGCGGACCTCTTAGGGTCCGTACCCCCTCGGACCACCCGACGACAGATACCCCAGCGTGTCTCAGCCTGTGCTGACTTCACTGAGTCGTCGTCGTCGTCGATAAAACATCGATCCTAAACAATGTATCAATCGATCCAACAGATCCTTATTTTCATCAAAATTGAAAAGTTAAACCTATTGAAAATAAAGTAAGAGAACGACGTGACCGTTTCTGGAGACTATGTCATAACTTATCTTCCACACTCGAATCCGGAAGACCGGAAAAGATTAAACTTTACGAAACATGAGATAAGTAGGATGTCGAGTCTCTCCAGAACTGTAAAACAAGATAGAAACCAGAGTCGTGGTGTAAATTAAGGAAATATAGTAAATGATATGTAATTTAATAAAATAAACAAATGATGAAACGACAGACGGGGAATGTAGTTGGTCATTCAGTGAATGCTCTCCTTGAGACGGAAGTGGTTGCATATCGTGTCACTGGGAATCATCTGTGTCCTTTACGAACAGTTTAGTCATGTGAAACCACCTTTGAACCTCGTCAATACGTCAGAGAGGAGGAAGGGTCACAAACTTGAGGGAACTATTTCGGGCTCTGTTCATAGTAAAGAAAACAACACCCCCCTCCCCCCACGACCCAGAAACAACGACGCGCCCGAAAAGAGATCAACACCGTTCGCCCCAGACGAGAGATCGACGCCACGTGCCGGAAGAGCAACGTGACCGAGAAGGAACGACGCTTCGTACCCAAGCTCCCGCGTACCCGAAGTATCAACGTCGGGGATCCGAGGCCTCGTGTCCGAGTCATCAACGCCGTGTACTCGAATCAACAAGGCACCGTGTACCTCAGAAGGGTCTGGTCCCTACCTTCGGTACAGAGGACGTGACCGCCCTCCTAAGCAATGGTGACTCGGCGGTCCCTTCGGGGTTCGTAATAAAGAATCTTTTGAGAAGGTACAAAAAGAAAGGAAAATTTTTTTAAAAAATCCTCCGATTTAAAATTAAAGGATATATTGGTGAATATAAATTATAAAGTTCAAAAATTAACTACAAAATATTTTCTATTATGTTAAGAAAGAGGACTAAAAACGTTTTATAAAACCACCCTGTACCCCTAACAAACGGAAAGAACCTACAGTGTATGTGAGCCTTCAATTAGTCATAGGTCTGTCAAACGTCACCAAGTTTATATCTTTGTTCCCATTTGTGTAAGGTGTCAATAGATCATTCGTCCACAACCCGGTGTCAAAAAATAAGAAACTTTAGACCTCTTTAGTGTGACTACTTCGTTTGGTCGATCCGTTTAATAAAAGAATTAAAAAGGAAAGTCGAAAACAAGATTAGTCATCGCAAAGAGAAAAATTTTTTACATTAAATTCAGATTACTTTCATTTAACGAAAATCGGACCTTGTGTCACTAGATCCTAAATAGGATTTCCGTTTTATAGTTTTATAGAAAGAAGACCGACGAGGTAAAATCGTCGACGATACTATCTTTCATCGTGAATTCAAATGTATGTCTGTCCTCCCTTTATGCAGGGGGTGTATGTTATAATTTTATTAAGAAACGTCGAAGGGACCACAGAGTCACCATTTCTTAGACGGTCGGTGACGTCTTCTGTTCCAAGCTAGGGACCAGGTCTTCTAGGGTGCACGGTGCCTCGTTGATTCGGGCACACGGTGTCATGACTCGGGAACACGGGGTCTCAGACACGGGACGTTGTCTTCTTTGGTGCCGTTGCTCTTCGGGAGCGTGGTGTCGATCTCTCATCGGGGACGAGCGGTGTTGATCTCTTTACAGACACGTCGTCGTTTCTGGGTCACGTCGGTTTTTATTTACTTATTTATTTATTTAGTTTTTTCGAAGAAACCGAATGCCATGTGTGACTGCTACCTTCAACGGAATTTCATCCACTGTCGTATAATTTAACCAACAAATAAGTAAGTCGAGGAGAGAGGCAAGGGACGGAGGAAAGAAAGGAGAGGAGAGGTTAAATGCTTACCCGTAAAGTCGTCAGGAGACCCCTACTACTTCTCTCATTCGTCTGGTTGTAAGTCATTCTCAAATCTCCTGGGTCTGTTGGGACAGTCGGTTGAATTGACGGAAAAATGAGACAAATTACTTTGTGAAGTGGAATATATGACAAAAAAAAAAGGTTCATGGGAACTTTGTAAGTGGATCTTCCTGGTTTAAACCAGGTTGAAACCAGGTTTTGGTTTAAAGTTATTTGAAATGTCACAACTTTAGGATAGCTTACACAAGAGACTGGTGTTGTCTTAATTTGTCTTTAGCTATAGGGGGTTTTATGGAATTTTTTAGGTTTATAGGCTTTTAACGTGCAAAGACTTCCACGTCAGTAAGACTTACTGAGTCCTCAGTTTCCACTGTACTGCTCCCTTTACATTTCAATGAAACTCTCCTTACTCTTGTCTTTCTGCTGGAATGAGAATAAAATGGAATGAGATTTGATTATACAAATTTTATTTGTATAATTGTACTCTTAGTCACCTCTTGTCGTAGAAGTTGAGAAGGATAAACCGACGAAGAACTTGAGGGGCGAAGGAAGTACGCAATCGGGGCGGTCGGGGCGACGTCAACTGTTCCACCGGTTCCTCCCGCCGGCACGAGGACGAACGCCGGACGTGAGTCGGGAGTAATGAGACCGGAACGGATACATTGGTTCATCAAGTCTATGAAAAGAAGATCAAGGTCACCTGTTTGTAAATGGCAAAAGTTTCCAGTACAAGGACCTTGGTACCTCCCCTTAGATGCCCCGTCATTGTCTGTGCGAGTTCAGTATAATGAGAATGTAATTGAACTTACTTTTAGTACAGTTTCGACGAAGGAAGGTCGAGAGAGGACGGACCCCTCAAGACCAGATTGGGAGTGGGTTGTAAAATTGAAAAACACTTACAAAGTAAAGGGTGAGGGGTGGGGGGGGTGGGGTTGGGCACTGAAGACAAAGAGGATCGCTAGGAAATTAAAAAACCTGGAAGAGTAACAAAAACTGAAAAACATTTGAAGGCCTCTTCCGTTGCCGTTGGGTGAGGTCATGAGAACGGACCTTTTAGGGTACCTGCCTCCTCGGACCACCCGACGTCAGGTACCCCAGCGCTTCTCAGTCTGTGCTGACTCACTGAAGTGGAAGTGAAAAGTGAAAGTATGTAACCTCTTCCTTTACCGTTGGGTGAGGTCACAAGAACGGACCTCTTAGGGTCCGTGCTCCCTTGGACTACCCGACGACAGACACCCCAGCGTGTCTCAGTCTGTGTTGGCTTCACTGAATCGTCGTCGTCGTAGTCGGAAGGGTATAGAGATGGGAACCAGTCGGACAGGACAGGTCGGAGACAGTAAGCGACTCTGAACTAATCCGCACTCCGTGTCTGACCCAAACCATGTCCTACCCTCGAACATTCAGTCTATTAATTGGCCTCACACGATTCACGAAACTGAACAACCTTCCCGACACGTTTGTTTGTAAGTAAGTTGTTTATAAATAAACGGAAGGTGACATATCACCCGACACGTTACCCCCACCTAGGACCCGTCGTCCAGCACTACCGAACTTCTACTCCGTACCCCCATACTTCCCCTTTTCGTACTAGACCTCTACCTGCTAGGTGAGTCCGACCTCCGCAAACCACCCCTGGACCGCCCTGAACTTGATTGTACGCCACCTTCTAGTCCCTCCAGGAAACCAAAACGAAAGAAAACTTCCCGCAAATCAAGACGAAGTCACTCGTACACTAGATAATCTAAGGACCACTGAGAATGGTTGTGGAGACATGATGGGAATAGAGACTAAAGAAACTAAATAGAATGCAAGAGCCATCACTGGTCACCGTGACTCACCACCACTGGTGAACGTGACAATTAACACGTAAAAAATTTTCACCCTCCCCCCAACGGTTCTCTCTTACTTGGGGTTACGTTCTCGGTCTACATACTATGAGAATAGATTGGGCCTAATAAAAGAGCATCCGTAATCCGTAATTCATCGGAGAATTTTGGAAAATTTTAAAGAAAAAATTACATCCTCTCGTTCTCCAACTTTGTTTACTTAAACTTTTGTGGGACACCCTAGTCCAAAGGTAGGTAACGGGTGGGACTTTAAAAAATAAGAGAAAGAAATCCAAAGAACGATAAATTTCTAAAAACAAACTTACTTTAATTACTTCGACATGGAGTCCACTTCAAAATACTTCTCCATTCTTCAACTGACAAAATAGTTACGAAAATAAAATTTTCGTATAAATTTGACAAGAAACCTTTTATAATTCTGAAGGTCTATCATGTTTATAAATCTTTATAAATCTTTAAGTAACTTTCATTAATCATCATGTTCTATATTATATATCAAATAATCTCTACGTCCGTGGTTGATATTTTTTGTATAGAAATTTTGAGATATCACAAGATCTCAGTCACTCCTTATCAACCTGATTTTAAGATCTCCTTCTGCTACCTCGTAAGAGTGGGTAAAATGAAAGACGTCTTCGAACGTCTAAGACCTCTGTCTTCGACTCCATCTCCCGACGATAACCCATTTTCTTGTCGATCGTCTCAAAATACCAGTGTGTAATGACATCACTGTTTAGTCTCTGAACACCCTCTCCCTCCGGAGTTCGGGTGTCGGGCAAAAGGGTCGTCTTGTGACCCTCCCCGACTTCTCTACCCGGTCCTTGAAGACTTTCTGTGTAACTTTGGAGAGTGTCGGAACGTCCTAATGTACTATAAATTTATACGTGGACGACACCGTACTTAGATTTTTGTCTTGTCCGTCCTCTACTTTTGGGGTGACTTCTAGATCGTGGTGAATAGTGGACCCTGCAACCAACCAGTATCCACACCACTCGTCTACTCTTAGGTTCAAACCGGGGACCGTCCTCCGACAAAGATCCTCTGTCTTTTTGGTCTTCTCCAAAGACCCAGACCTCATTTCTTGTCTACTCTGACCTCCCGGGGGTTTTGTACTACTCAGGGAAAGAGTTCTACATACGGTTCAAAACTTCGAACTTACCCTGTCCCCGACTTCTCGGTAGGACTTCTGAAGAATTCCCGTCTTGGTTCAAGTCACACCTCCTCTGTCTCTAGAGTGACTTGAGGTCCCTGTCGGTCCGGAATCCTTACCCCCACTTGGTCTCCGTCTGACTATCGAATTTCACTTGCACAACCTAAGTACTAGAGGTTTCTTCTAAATCGAAACCCTGGTCGCTGGTCCGAACTAGTGAGTTCTCGAAAACACATCGTCTCAAAATAATTTCATTCTTTTCCTTGTCTCTTTCGAAGACTGTGTCTGTAGTCTTCCCCCTACCTCTCACGGGGGGAGTGACAAGATTCGTTCCCTCAATATACGACAAATTAACCAACAAGTCAAGTCAAGTCAACGAGTCAGCACAGGCTGAGAAACACTGGGGTACTTGACGTCGTGCGGTCCGGAGGGACAGGTAGTGGTTGAGGGCCTCAAATGGGTTTGAGTACAGGTGACTCAGCCACTACAGTAGGTTGGTAGAGTAGGAGACAATAATGTTATTTAGTTTTCTTACAGAGTTCCAACATTTCTAGAATGATCTGGATGAGGGTGTTAAATGTAAAATTCTACTGTCCTAATCTTGATTGTTATCTTTCTAGAATGGTCTGGGTGAGGGTATTATATGCAAAATTCTATTGTCCCAAATCAGTTTTCCAAAAGTTCTTCCTCTTTGACAGGAGTTCGTCCTGTGTAATAACAAGATACCTCAAATTTGACTCAACAAGGAACACATCAGTAGTCGAATCCCGAATTTCCTCTTTTGTAAAAGATACCGATTCTGATTCCTTGTATCTCTTTCTCTTCCCTACCATCAGGAAAGGAGGAGGCCCTCTTGGGGCCTGGGGAAAGAGGAGGAACCCCTGGGGCCCGCAGAATAGTCGGACGGATCCTTGACTGACTGAGAACGTTCTGACTCAGGATGTGTTTACCGTCGGGTCTGGTCGAGTCGAGTCGAGGAACAACTCGTCACTTGAGGGAGGGACGGACACGTCGTCTCTCGTTCCCCTCGGGAGACAGAGAAAAGATCCACCTTTTCTCGTTATGAATCTCGGAGAGGTCGCAAGTGGTATGTCATTTTTGCCATACTGTGTTGTCTTCGTTCCAGTGTACTGAATATTTGTGCCGTTATCTTAGTCCGGGTGTCTACTCAATCTATGACGTCAATCGACGGTTCATGGATTTTATTGGCATTTATTATACAAATTCTGTTGTCTCCTTTTCAACCTGTTTTATTAATCTACCTCCCTATCTCTCAAAACCGTATTAAACTTAAACAACACCTTTTTGGTTCGTATATAAGGTCTTTTATTTCATGTCATAAATTTAATCTTGGGTCACCGGTCTTGGTCATCGTCTAACAGTGTCACTTTCTGTCCTAATCACCTACCCTCCGTCAAGTCATCTAGTAGAGTTTGACTTTGTGGATATTCTTTCTTCCCGTAATTTCTGTTCACTCTACATGAATTTTTCCAGAAATATCTCCACCTCAGGGTCCTTCCCTCCTCCCTCTTACCCCGTCTTCGTTATGAACTCCTATATTATGACAATGTTTTACTACTTTCTGTCGTCGAATTTGTGTGTCTTTTGGGGTTCGTCCTACTGATGTTTCCTTTGTATAGAAACGAGTAGTTATATTCTGAGACTTTAGGGTACTGTCTTTTAAAATTTTCGTCGGTCTCCAATCTTTTTCTGTGGAGCAACAATTTCCCCGTCATTATACCCGAAGGGACCACCGAGTCTCCAATTTCGTAGACGGACGTTACGTCCTCTGGGCCCTAGGTAGAGACCTAACCCTTCTAGGGGACCTCTTCCTTTACCGTTGGGTGAGGGTATAAGAACGGACCCTTTAGGGTACCTACCTTCTCGGACGACCTAATGTCAGGTGCCCCAGCGTTTCTCAGTCTGTGTTGACTCGCCGAAACGAGTTACATTGGTTGTGTCGATACTGTAGAATTTGCTAATTCTTTTTTCTTTCTGTTATTTTACCGTTAGAAATTACTCTCTCTTTTCGACGGTTGGATTTTAATAAAAGGGTCGGTTTTGAAGGAATTTTTTACTTCTACTTTATCTCTACCAAAACCTGTCTTTGGTTCTCTGCAACAGTCATCACCTTGACGTAATGGTAGTCATAATTTCCCGCGATGAAGTTCGTCTTCCCTTTAATGGGATCTACCTTCACGTCCTTCCTCACTCTCTGTAGTATTTCCCATTTACACGGACACTTTATATGTGCAACTGGTATATTTTGATAATATACAAGAATCCCAAATTTCACACACATTTTGATTTTACATACTCTCATAGTGTTTTCCGTCCTCTTCCCAATTATTTCACAAAGTTCTAAGATCCTAATAACCCCTGTCATTTTCATTATTAAACGTAACTGAACATTTCTTACGGATAACATTGGAGAGTTCCATTGTAACTTCTCTTATTTTATACACATAGATCCTCCAACTTTATCTCCCTTATACTTTATTTTGTTGTAACATAATTAGGTTTTTTTCTTTTTCTTATCTTCCAGCTGTATTTCATCCTCCAGTTTAACTTTAGTTTCTCCTTCACACCATCGATTTTTGGGCAAATATATTTACTAATATAAATTATATTTACCTGATTTATGAGGGTCATTTTCTGTCAAACAGTCTGACCTATATATTGGTTTTGGTACAATACATGACAACCATTCACCGTACGAAATAAATTTCATAAAATGAAATGAAAATTTAATTTTATGTTAACGATATGTTATAATACATCCAATATCCACATGTAATATCGCTAAGTCACAAATTCCTTCATTGTATCAAATTTGTCTTCCTACTTTCTCCGAAACATTATATATATGAGTGACTTCGTTTCGACCGTATAATACTCTGTTTTATGTGTCGTTACGATGAAACTCTATCTCTACTAAAGTAGTACAATCTCCTCCGTCATAGAAACAGAATTTAGACATAGAATGTTTATCGTATTGAAATTTTATGTAGTTCATTTTTAACCGTCCCTCCAGTTTTGTTTTATTAAGATGTTAGAAGGACCCTGTGTGTCTATGAAGTTCTCGAACATCTTTGTTTTTCCGTTTTTAATCATTCCTATATCTGTTAGAATTATGTCAACTGCATTGACTGTAGGTCTTACGACGAAAGTCGTTTTTGTCAAACACAAGAATTTTCATACCTTGTAAATGATTTTATCTTGTATATACGACCTGGGATTTCGTTCAAAGACGTCTAAAGTTCGAACTTTAACAAGTCTCATACAAAAGACTAGTGTCACCTGAATTCACGTTTAAAGTGTTGTCACAATTCTTTAGGAATCGACAGACCTTTGTCTATCGAAGATTTATTAAATACTCAGTGTCTCCTTTAATTTTAACTTCAATCCTTTATATAAGTAATTTTATGTAAAATCTCTACTGTATGCGATGATAATAATCGTACCACATAGAAATGGGATTTCGTGAACTTTACCAGGTCTCTTTCGTACCGTATTAATCCCCACTACAATCATTAGAAACATGTAAACTTTTAACCTTCCTACAAGGAAAAAGGGGACCAAATAACTATATGTAATTTTGCACTATAAAAAGATGTAAAAAAATAACATAATTACATAAAGGTCCTTCCTACTACTTTACCACTACATGTAAACCGTAGTGCACTTTTTTTTTTCATTCGATTTAGACTTTCCCAAAGGTGAGTCATGTTTTATTGAAAAAATAAAGTTAGACTTAGTCCGTAAAATAGACATACTCTTAGTGTCGAACTAGACAGTTTTTTAAAAAAAGAAAGGACACAAGAATTTTCGAAGTGGAGAAGTCAAAGTCGTACATGAGTCGACGAGACAATTATGTTTCGACACAGGAAGTCGTCTACTTTGTCTACCGTCAGTTAACCCAATAAAGAATTCGTGAAGAGTCGTTACACCACCACTGAGGACGACTATGCAGAGGTGGACTTGTGACTTGTGACCCGGAAGAGAAGGAACCGAACGAGGGGTCGCGGAGACAGGGTCCGACACACTACCTAGACCGGACAGTCTAGTAGAGGAGCCTCCTTTTACCAAGTCCCGAGGACTGGTTGAACGAGACACAAGAAGTGTCGCAGTAGGTGGAACCCCGAAGTTTATGTCAAAAGAATTCAGTCATGTCGGAGAATTCTGACTCCAATAGTCTTTCAGACGGAGGAACGAGAGTAGTCGGGTCACCTAAGAGACTCAAGATCAAGTACCAGGACCAGGGACGAACTTCGGCCCGTCAGCCAGAACGAAACGGGAGGGACCCGAAGGAGTCGCTTTTTAGTCCCACTATCATCACAGACATGAGTCCCAACAGGGCACACACACGCCGTGTTCTCGTCGTGGACCGTACATCAACTGGAACAAGGTCAATCTGATCTCCTTCGAATATTGTTATAAATATAATGGGGATCTAAATTAGTACTTAGTACCTTTTATCCTTCATATTGTAGTCTCCATTTCAATCTCCCAAAAGCAATGAGTAAGTCGGTGAGTAAGTCAGTCATAAACAGTCTGTGACTACGAGTCTTCATAACAAACCTACTCGCTCTGTCTGTTTCACACACGAGAGACACTCGAGGATAAAAATAACTTTGTCTGTCATTTGTTCACTATTTATTTATCCTTTCTATAATCCTTTATTACTGAGCTTTGTCTGAGTTTCGAATGACACTATATAACACTAAACCACTGACGGAATTTAACGACCCAGCTTCGGACTCCTTCACGTAAAATCACCTCATTAAAGTCTACAACACAAATAGGAATCCCGTAAGTGAATCAAAAAACTTAGACAGTTAAATACAAAAAGTGGTACAGCCCATTTTAAACCCGGTAATATTTTACAACAAAGATGGAATTAGAGAAGAACAGGAGAGGTCAGTATACATTCGAACTAGAAACCTGTAACAGGATCTATAGTGACTATGGACTAAGTTAAAAAGGGATTTATAAAAAAAAAAAGGAAAGATAAGAAGTCTAATCTATTAAAGATGCCTCGACAGAAGTTGACTGAGAAAGCCATAGAGAGCAGACAACAATACAGGTGGGTAACTTAAAAAAAAGTCTATCCTAAAGGTTGTACCGAATAAAGCATCAATAGTAGACAGACGACGATAAAGGATTAAACAACAAGTAATATACGTATAAAATACACGGAGAAAATCATATCAATATTACCGACAAAATTTTAGGAAAAGACCATTAAGGTTAGAGACTTAATGGAACCTATCCAGGAGTGACTACCAGACAAGAGAACCCATACTGGGTGTAAAGAGACAAAGAAGTTTGTATCTTATCAAAAGCTAACAAGAACATGTAACCATAACATCCATGAGTTTTGACGAAAAGACATCCCATAACTCTCTCTATATATATCAGAGTCCTCAATTAAACCGAATGAGTCTGCACTACGAGACAGAAGAGTACGTCACCCATCGTTAAATTGGAACAAGTCAAGAAAATTGGACACGACCTGATTAAACCCAGACAGCACGAGTGTGTAGTAACACCCCAGGTCGTCTCTAAACCTCTAAAATACACGTCTTAAAAGCTCGAGAGGAGACCGAGAAGTAAAAACCCTCATCGGAGAGATGGAAAGACCGAAGACAAACCACGGGAAAGGGGCATTAGACACACGAGAACCAGTCAGAGGTCACCGGGTCCTATCGACCCAAAATATCTACGGGTCTTAACAAGACAATTCTAATCAACAGATAATGGACTTAGTCCCGGACCGAACACTATGTAAAACTTATAGTCTGGTTGCCCAAACCGATTGCTTAACTTACATCCCCTACTACCCCTGTCTCACTCGTTTTCTCGTTTTAGCTACTACTACTGACGATAACACCGAATCCGTCGACCCACCACCACCACCACCACCAAATCAGTGATTCAGCACAGGCTGAGAACGTTGTGGTACCTGACATCGGACGGTCCGAGGAGACAGGTACCCTAAGAGGTCCGTTCTTATGACCTCACCCAACGGTAAAGGAAGAGATCTTCGTCGACCCTCCTACCAAAAAGAGTAAAAACACTAATTCTTCTGATCCCCTTCCCGTACTAACCGACCTCATCTCTCCTACACCTCTATAGGTTATCCACCGAGTCATAGGTCTGAGACCTCGAGACTCTCTCTTCACTCAGGACTTTTGGGTCTGAATCAGTAACCTTATCTTGACCACAAACTTTGATACGTTGACTTATCGAAATAGGTTCCTCTTATATCACCTACTTTTTCCCCACAGAATCGTGGCACGAGACTCCACGACGTCACAAATCTTCGGACTGTCGTCTCCTTCTTAGTGGTTCCCTCTGACCTCTCCTCCTCCGTCCTACCGTTCGAGGGCCCCTCACGTCTGGGGTCTCCAGTCTCCTCCAGGGTCTCCAGTCTCCTCTAAGGTCTCGAGTCTCACCGTTCGAGGGCCCCTCATGTCTAGGGTCTCCAGTCTCCTCTAGGGTCTTGAGTCTGCTCGGTCCTCACGTGGTGACTCGGCTTGCGATGACCCCACAATCTTCGACTCCTGTCTTTCTCTCCGGGAACTGACCCGTTCCGTCTCCGCCGACACTGAAACGATCCGACCTTACCGTCACCCCGTCTACCCTCTGTTTCTCTCCCCCGGGCACTGTCGACACCCGGTTTCCCAGAACGAGAATCCCAAGATGCACAAATCCGATGCACGACTCGACACTCGAAACATTTGTGGTTTCGTCTTTCTCCCCTGGTGTGCCAGTCACTTGCAAGTAGTGACCACCACTACGAAGACAAGACGAGATTCCCGCTGAAAGTAGAACTTGGACCCGGAGACGGATGAGGTAAGGGACCTGTTGGACGGACGGTCTTAATCCCCACTGCAAAAGAGACACATACAATGCCAGTCTTGTAGGACGGATCTCGATTAACTGCCAACTGCCGTACAAGAAATTAATCACCAGACTGACTATTATCTTTCACTTAAAACTTAATGTCGGGGTCTGCGAAATTCGAGAACGAAACGGATGATTCTTAATTGGAAACGACGACAAGTTCAGCCTCAAAGACTCCGTGTTCCGTGGGTGATCTCGGGCGTGACACCGCCCGTACCAAACATGTCTTTGGTCCTAAAGGACATATCAGTCAGATAGTGTCAAGTATCCTTTGAGGGCAACTTAGTCCACAGTCGAACGAAATGTCCGGGGTCTTGTATCTGAATCCAAAGGAATGGGAACACAAACTCCCATTATTAAGGTACGTCTGAATCAGAAGGATCTCGAATAAACATACAAATCCGTCTTTGTAAACGGAAACCAAGTGACTCTCAGGTGGAGAAAATAGGATCGTAAGACTGTAATTAAAAACCTGGAATGATTTTGGTTTGTTGTGTTGTTTTCTTTAGTCGGTTCGATCTCAGGAAACAAATAAAAGACCGAGAGGAAGTCTAAAGTCGCAGATCGAAGACAAAGGAACGTCGACGGCATAAACGCAGACCCTACCACAAACTTGGAACATCTGTACAAGAGGACTTAATTGAATCCGACCAAGTCGGGTCCAGGAAACCAATACGGTTGTAACGACCTAACGAAGAAGTAATTTTTTCACAAAAGGAAGACCTCTTTTTGTATTATACTTTTCTAGGTATATGGGGATACAAGTGTCGTCGTGACAAATATTATCGATTCTGTACCTTCGTTGGATCTACAGATAGCTGTCTACTTACCTATTTCTACACCAGACATATATGTTACTTTATAATGAGTCAGTATTCTTCTTTTATTACGGTGAATGTCGTTGTACCTACCTGGATCCTCTACCAGTGTGATTTCCCTCCGTTCGGTCCGGCTCTTTCTGTTTATGTACTGCAGTGAATATACACCTCAGATTTTCGTTTACTAAGTTTACTTGAATAAAAGTTTCGTCTTTATCCGAGTGTCTGCATTGTTTGTTTGACACCGATGGTTTCCCCTTCCCTCTCCCTAGTCAATCCTCAAACCCTAATTTCATATGTGTAATGACGTATATTTTATCCATTGGTTGTTCCTGGACGACATCCCGTGTCCGTTGAGGTGAGTTATACAATATTATTAAATAATACCTTCTCTTATATGTTCTTACGTATACACAAACACACACACACATATACATATATGTGTGTATATATTTGACTCAGTGACAACATATAGACTTTGATTGTCCTGTAACATTTAGTTGATATAAAGTTATGTAAAAATTTTATTAATTTTTTTTTAAAAAAATTCACAAAAGGACAACCTACCTCATAGTCGGACAGGATCCGGAGGAAGGAAATACAAACTAAAGTCACAGACGGGGTTCTTCTGACTTAAGATTCGGGTCCGTCAATATCTGAACACTTAGAGTCGGCAGAGTAACTATAAATTCCTGTTAATTCTACTAGGGTCATTAAAGAGTCACATGCTTCGTCACTCGGACGTATGTGTATGATATATACGAAGTAGAGACATGTACGAGAAGAGGGACGGCTGATACGGGAAAGTAATAGTCTTTAAGAGTGTCCTAACTGATCAAAACTAAAGTTTTGAACAGTTTCACTTACTTTCAGTAAGTCAGTACAGGCTGAGAAACGCTGGGTTACCTGATATATCAGGAACCTTAAGAGGTCCGGTCTTATGACCTCACCCATTGGAAAGGGAAGAGGTCCCCTAGAAGGGTTGGGTCTCTAACTTGGGTCCACAGGCCGTAACGTCCACCTAAGAAATGGTCGGCTCGATGTTCCCTTCGGGTTCTTATGACCTCACCCATCGGACAGGGAAGAGGTCTCCTAGAAGGGTTGGGTCCTTAGCTTGTCCCCAGAGGACGTAACGTCCACCTAAGAAATGGTTGACTCGATAGTCCCTTCGGGACAGTTCGACTCTGATATGTCATCTTTCCATCGAAAATAAAGATAAGTCAAATATAAGAGTGGAGATCCTCACCAGTCGGGATGAGACATTAGTATCGTCCTATTCTTCGCGAGTCTATAATACTTTCATATTGTCGACCGATGAACCATCCTTTTAAAAGACAAAAAAGTCTTTACTCAGGATACATGAATAATCAGTAATATAACTTTTAGAAGTGACGTCAGAAGCATGGTTGACGTATAAAGTAAACAAAAGTAAGAGAAGAACAGAAAATCTAAATTGTATAAAGACATTTCCTCATTTTTGTGAAAAGACCAGACTCTTGAAAACTCCAATTTCATTATCTCTGGTACAGGAGTGTTTCGCATAAACGATTCGGGTAAAATAATAAATCAGATAGAATTGTGGACAGTCCAATGACAAACTTCCTTGGAAAGACAATTATGAAAATCTCACGTCTCTGTCAAGGTCACACTTTTTGGTCACGAACATAGATACTACTTACAGAAAGGTTTTCTAAATCAACTGAAAGTTTTTAGAGACGTTATTAGGACTGTCAAGTAATAATAAAAAAGGAGGACTCAAAAAATTGTGACATCAGTTCACTTTTACTAGGGGTAGTATTGAGTATCTTTACCTAATGACGGTTCAAGTTTAATAAACACGAAACCTTTCCTCTTAACCGTTCTTACTTACCAGGTAGCGACGATATAGTATTCTATTAACATTGGTACCGTCACAAACAAAGGATTATAACACAAAGATTTAAATTCGTTGCTCCAAGTAGTATCCTTTTTTAGGTAAGGATACAGGGTTCAACTTAAATTTAATAAGGTCACAGTAATAAAGTTGTAATCTTCATCAACAAAGGACACGTGACCGGTTAAGTTCATTAAACGAGCTAGAGTACACCTTCACCAAAGACGGTTCTGCTCATTATAGAAAATTATTTCATTCAAAGATCCTTCTGTCGTGGATTGTTAGTATTAAATATTGACAGATCTATTTTCTTATACTCTTCGAACTCTTACTCCTCCTAGCGGAAACGTCTTCAGCTGTTTAGATACTGTGAATGTAGTACTTCCTCGACGACAGGACAAGCGTACACTCACGAGAAGAATAAAGTAACTGAGTCACACTCACTTACTCTGTCCGAGGCGTACGAAAATCTCATTTTCAATTTTATCCTCCTCTCTAAATTTCCACAAGTAGGTCGTACCTTGGACACAAAGAGCTCAAAACAGTAAACAAAGGACCACTATGACTAGGTTTTAGACGCGAGGTATATGAAAATTATTCCAAGGGTCTCACCTACGAAAGTCATATCTACAACTATTTTACCGATTACGTCTAGGTACGTTCTTTTCCGGTTCGAGTTAAGCGTTGAGAGATTCCTTTAATTCGAAATAACCAAAAGTAAATAGAGGGGAAATTGTCAATCCGATTAGTTTATAAATAGCTATTTACAGAATTTACGAAAGAAACTTAATTATTCCAACTAACATTAATAATACAATCATATCAAGTGATTATCAACTTACTACCAACTTTGGAAAAAAAAAAAAACGAACATTTAGTCTCTTTGTTAGAGTAAGTCAGTAATCCTATTTGCTCCAAGGATCCTTTAAGAAGGCGGTCCTCACTCACCTTATTAATCATTACTTTTGCACGTGACATTAGAGAGATGTACTTGTGACAAAAGGTCTCTTCGTGGGACTCTCGGGACCTGACGACACAGGTCACGTCTCGGCGATCGGTGCTCGCTCATAAATTAACACAAATGTAACCAACAACGAATCAGAGAATTCAGTGTAGGTTGAGAAACGCTGGGGACCTGACACTAGGTGGTCCGAGGAGACAGATACCTAAAGGGTCCGCTCTTATGACCTCACCCAACGGTAGGGGAAGAGGTTCCCTAGAAGGGTTGGGTCCCTAGTTTGGGCGTAGAGGACCGTAACCGTCCGCCCAAGAAATGGTGACTCGGTGGTGCCTTCATACAAATACAATTAACGTTAGTTTACCTTCATTGTAAAATTGAGGACTGCAGGAGGACTCGGTATAAACTTTACACGTCATGGGTGTACACCGACCACCGAGGACGTAGTCGGGTCTAAGTGTCGTAAAGGTAGTAGTGTCGCTCAGACTGACCTGTCGCGACCAGTGCTGTTACTATGTGAAAGCACGAAGACACTAATAACACAACAGGTGTCACGAATGACTTGAAGACTCGATCTCGAATGGCATTCCGAGACACGGAGCGACGGAACGACCCCTACTAACCTGGAACCTTTTATGGTGCACAAGTGACTCTTTCGGAGACATCTGCATCGAAAGGACATGCCGTTGTCAAATCTCCCAAAGAACGGACCTTTTAGGGCACCCGTCTCCTCGGAACATCCGAAATCAGACAACCCAGTGATTCTCAGCCTGTGCTGACTCGTCGAAGTGAAAGCGAAAAACGAAAAGTGAAAGTACGTAACCTCTTCCTGCACCGTTAGGTGAGGTCACAACAACGGACCTCTTAGGGTCCCTGCCCCCTCGGACCACCCGACGGCAGATACCCCAGCGTGTCTCAGTCTGTGCTGACTTCGTTGAATCGTCGTCGTCGTCGTACGAAAAAATTCGAGAAGAACACGTAATGAAGTCTGTATTAAACTTCAAATACCCCTCCTGTCCCAAAGATTATAAACAGTCACACTCAAAGTAAGAAAATCTTGTTTAAGGAGAAACGTCACCAATGTCGTTCGGAAAGGAATTGGATCTCAGAAAAGTTGTGACACCAAATCGAAACACTAGGACCGTAAATTAAGAATCCATATAGAAACACGTAAGCACAAGAGAGTACTTTATCTTTAAAATGTAAAAATCCTGGGCTCATAGTCGGTTGACTCTCTACTACGTAAATTATAATTATGCCACTATTATGCTAAGGAATGTGGCAAAAATTCAGTTTCATCGGAACTAGAGAACACCCGTATCTATAAAGTCAATCTACGGGGGTGCACATAGTGGGAAGAACTGTATCAAAGATTCTTGAGACCTTCGAGACTCCTTGTTAATAGACAACCCAACGGGTGTTTGTATGTTGTCTAAAAAAAATTCTTACGTACAACTACACTAGTGGTATCCAATGACGAATCATTGACAACACAATTTAATATACAACACTATGACATTTTATGTGTCTCCAAACGAGACAAAATATAAACACCCCCTTTTTTTTTTTCTTTTGCAACATACACAAAAAAAATTCGGTAAGAGTTTCGTTCGGCATCTTGTGCATGTTTCAGTAGATAGTTTCTTTGTTCACTGTAGTTGAGAAAAAGTCCATTCCATTTTACGAGAGGTTTATTTACAAAGAGTAAGTGAATTACCAACAGAAACCCCCGTAAGAAACGAACCCACTTTCACGACCGTCTTAAAGCTCTGACAAAGAATGGATCTCCAAATAGACCTTTTTGGTTTCAAATTATAGTGGACAGAAAAGTGACTTTGCACGAGAATACGGTCGTAGTATTTCCGACAGGACTCTTTCCGACGATCTCGTAAGCAAATCACAAAAAAAAGGATATTTAGTTAGTTCTGTTCTGTAACCGTCCTTTTGGAAAAGGACAACCTGTAGGGTCTGTGGACACTACTCGTCCCTGACCCGTTCTAAACGAAAGATCACCATGTCCACAACCAGGGGTACCGCTAGGAAGGGGTCTACTTCGTCTAAGTAAAAGTCGTTAGTTCTTCCTTACTTACCGGAACCTCAGCACTGACTCTTTAACCTAAAGCGGAGTCGAGGAGAATAGAACTTGTGCTGTGTTAGTATCTAAATTTAATATTCCGAGTCTTTTGAGTCAGGTGTTGACTACCCGTGTACAGAACCGACGAGAAACCTACGTCACCAAAAGAAGGATTTTCGGAAAAGGTAATAGGGCACCCTAAAGGTATCTCTACCGTCGAAAGTTCCCATACCAGTCTAAAGGTTCGCCCAGTACATGAAAAACAAAGACACTCAATGTTCTTTATCCTTTCTTACGGTAAATAATTGTATTACCAAAAGTATTTACTTTTATTGATCAAATAGGAAAAGAACCTAATAAGTCAATAAACTTCTCTTCATTCAACTAAAAACGGAATCACGGAATACCAACCCGAATAAATATGTCTAAGTATGTTTTACTTAGACTAATAAGATATCTTTCCTATGACCAAACTGAGACTCTTGTAAACCCGTACCATTGGTTTGGTCGACGAGGGAAAGACGGTTTTACTAATCTACCTGTAGAGAATTTTACAGTCTGGAAAATCATATCAGATCAACCAATATTCGAACCCGAGACTTTAAGTCACTGGACTCAAAGTTCCGGGACCCGTTCCATCATGGTATCGAGAGGCGTGAAGACAAAAAGGGAGACACCTCATCTTTACGGTCGTCTGACAGGGCATTTACCCCAAAACTCCTGGGGCACGTATACTCGATGAAACATGGTCCGGACAGATAGTGTCGTGAGGTATTTACAGTTGGAAGAGTTTGTGGAGTCAGTCTTTCACGTTAAACTCATAGACGAAAAACAACGGAGACACTGTAAAAGTACAGTCTTAAAGTCAAAAGACTGAAACTGTACCAAGTCTCTATCAACACATCAGTCAATGTAAATTATAACGATTTAATGTATGTATCTAAAATGTTGAGACTACAATTGAAATGGACATCGTATTTATTGTAAATTTTTCTATCAAGGTCTACTCTCTATGTTTCTGGTTGTTTTAATAGAAATACCGAAGTTCTTTGCAACTAAAGGTACAGAGGTTATATAGAAAATTTTCGTGAAATGACTAAACAAGTATTCTTTTATTAACTCATTACAAGATTATTTTGTCTATATCTTATCGACCATAAAAATAAAGTCACCACTTCCTTTATCAGTAATAATACAGCCAAATTTATTCTTTCGTAAAATCACATTAAGACATTATTCATGGTAATCTTGTACCACCAGTTTCATATTTTATCTTCAATATACAAACCTATGGGACAAATATCTCCCTGTGACTAGAGATATTGTAAATTGATTGTAATTTCAATGAACTATAAGAAACTCAACCTTAGAAGGGAGGACCGAAAGTTACTCAATATTAACTGTTGATTTTTAACACACATCAACTTTCACATGTCACACTACAAAACTATACACATAAGTAACACTTTACTAACAACATTAGATTGATTCGTCGTATGAGTAGTGGAGTACATCAATATAAACATACGTACCCACCACTCTTGTGAATTCTAGTTGAAAGAATCGTTTAAAGTTCGTATGTTATGTCATGATAATTGATATCAGGGGTATGACCTGTAATCGACCGGTTCTGAATAAATAGGACGTCTTGACTTTGAAACATGGCAAATTCGTTGTAGAGGGGGTAAAAGGGATGAAGGATTGGGAACCGTTGGTTGAAAGATGACACGAAAATATTCAATCTGAAAAAAATCTAAGGTGTATGTCCTCTCTAGTCGAACATTAACAGAAAGACACAGACCGAACAGAGTGAACCGTATTACAAGAGGTCTAAGTGGACACCATAGTATTTACAGTCCCAAAGGAAGAAAAATTTCTTGTCTTGTCACATATGGTAAACACACACACACACACACACATGTGTATATATACATATATATGTACATATAGAGGTAGGGGGTAAAAGAAATAGGTAAGTAGGTAACTACCTGGGAACCCAATAGAGGTATAGAAATGGTAACACTTCATTACCGTGTCACTTGTACCCGTACACCCATACAGAAGTTCTACGACTAAATTAAAGGAAACCTATATATGGCCTTCCTTAGAAGTATGGCAAAAGCCATTACCGACAGGGTCAAACGTAAGGGTGGTTGTCACGTGTTCCTAAGGGAAAAGAGACGTAGGAGTGGTTGTGCATGGAGAACCGAAAGACTATTGTCAGTAGGACTGTCCACACTCTACTATAGAGAGACACCAAAACTAAACGCAAAGGAACTATTAATCACTACGGCTCGTGGAAAAGTATGCGGACAACCGGTAAATAATAGAGAAAACTTTTTGCAGATAAGTCCAGAAGTCGGGTGAAAACTTAACCCAATAAACCCGAAAAGGACAGCTCCACTCAAGGAGTATACAAAACTCATAATTGGAGTATAGTATACCAAATGTTTATTGAAGAAAGTAAGATGTCCAACGGATAAGTGAGACAATTAACAAAGGAAACGAGACGTCTTCGAAAAAGCAGACTACGTTAGGGTGAACAGACAAAAACGAAAACAACGGTCTCGAAAACTACAGTATAGGTTTTTTAGTAGTGGACTTGGTGACAGTTCTTCGAAAAAGGGCACAAAAGAAGATCAACATACCAAAGTCCAGAATATAACTTCAGAAATTAAGTAGAACTCAACCAAAAATATATACCACATTCCATTCCCAGGTTAGAGTAGGAGGTAAATAACTTCACTGACAGGAAAGGGGTAACTTACGAACTACGGGAACAGTTTCTAGTCCACTGGCATCCACACACCTAAATAAAGACTTGAGACAAGACAGGGTAACTAGGTATTCCAGACAAAAATACAGTCATGGTATGATAAATCTAACGACATCCAAATAGTATATAAATTTGTAACCCTTCACACTACGGACTCCACTTTAAAGAACAGTTCCTCTTGTTCCATTAATTTTTTTACGAGACTTTTATTTATGGTTTACGAAAAAAACAAACAAACAAACGTTTCAACTGAAATCTTTATTAATTAACGTGTCCAAGTAAACCACCGCTCTCAACCTTCCTGAGGACCGAATGTAAATCCAAGGACCTTACACGGTTCAGGCTGAGAAAAGCTTGGGGTACCTGATATCTGGCAGTCCAAGGAGACAGGTATCGTAAGAGGTCCGCTCTTATGACCTCACCTAACGGTACAGGAGGAGGTCCCCTAGAAGGGTTGGGTCCCTAACTTGGGTCCAGAGGGTGTAACGTTCGCCTAAGAACCGACAGACTCGGTGGTCCCTTCAGAGTCACAAGACTTAGAATAATTTAGGAGTGTTGTCGGAACGTCTAATCTGCATTGAGAGGGTAGAATGTCTAACTCCTTTGGTTCTTAGTCTCGTCACTCCAGCAAACGAGTACTGGGGTGAGAACTTGAAACCGAAAACGTAACGAGTGGACTGTGTAAAACACCAGGAAGTACAACTTTCACCGTTACACCATATAGTATAGACCAGAATTCTTAAAGACCATGTCCTACAAAATATTTTATATTTTTTGTACAATTATATTCTCAAAGACATTTATCTTTTAGACAATGTATGTTTGAATCAGAAAGTATGCAGAAAGGTGTGAACTACAGAAAACTTGGAGAACTCTGAACACCGCAACCACAAATCGTAGCTCCTCTGAACCGTTTCTACTGATAATAGAAACTAATATCTGTATATCCTAAAGTCTCAACGTTTTTCGAGGTCTCTCTCTCTCCCGTCGAAGGGGACAATGATTCCTCCCTTGTTCAAGTAAACCAAAATCACTGACACGGGTCACGGGACGGGTCCTGGGACTATCGGGACGGTTCACCGTCTCCGATCGAATCGGGGCACCATCCTTCACGTCGAGGGTCCGCTCGACGTCCCCGGAGTGACGGGTGCAACCACTGACACCGAAGACATGCAAAGGAGCAAACTAGTGAACGGAACCTGTAGAGGACTACAGACCAGGAAGAAAAAACGTGTAAAAATCCTACTAGATGTTCTGTGTCTTTTGTAATTTAAAGATAGTAAGTTCCTCTCTCATCCCATAGTGCTATAAAAGGTCTTGATCGATTAACGGGGATCCGACTCAACACTTCACAACCGTAAACTATAAAAATAGTGAGAATTAAACTTCTGATGGGGTACCCTTTATTTGAATACGTCAAATAAACCATTACACATTTCACCGTACTTTAACTTCGTCTAACAAGAGGTATCCCTTTCTCGGGGTACGTACACTCGGTCCTCGGGAACGGAATTAGAACCGAATCGGTACTTGAACGAGTTTTTGGAACGTTTATTGATTAATTTTTTTTCGAAATGAGGTACCCAAGAAAGTGAAAATCAGAAACTTTGAGTTATAATTACGACTAGTAAATACTATTAACATTAATTACCGTTAATATATTAATTAACATTAAATGTCCGACGGTGATGTATTAGATGTTCCGAGTCATGTGTTACATTTGCACCTCCAGGAACAAGTCTTTACAGTTCTACCGTTGTCATCCCGTGGTATGGTTCCTGACCCGAGAAGACACCCTGACGTACCCAGTGTACGGGTACTTCGATTAAGGTCCGTAAATCCCGCACAGACACTGAACGGCACTCGACACGGTCTGTCATCTCTGTGTCACCGTGTGTCCTGTCTTGACGGGAACGGAAGTCCCTTGTACGGTAACTCACCATATCTATTGATGATTCGTTCATCAGTACGGGTACTTAGATGACCACGTTTGACCTGTCCGCGACTCCTCCCACTCATGTTCCACGATAGTCAAGTCAAGTCAAGTCAGTGAGTCAACACAGACTGAGAAACCCTGGGGTACCTGACAACGATCGGTCCGGAGGGACAGGTAGTGGTTGAAGGCCTCAAATGAGTTTGAGGACAGGTAACTTAACCACTACGTGAGGTTGGTAGAGTAGGAGATAGCAGAGGAAGAGGAGGACGGAAGTTAGAAAGGGTCGTAGTCTCAGAAACGTCTACTCAGTCAAGAACCGTAGTCCACCGGTCTCATAACCTCAAAGTCGAAGTCATAGTCAGGAAGGTTACTTATAAGTCTTGAGTAAAAGAAATCCTACCTGACCAACCTAGAGGATCGACAGGTTCCCTGAGAGTTCTCAGAAGAGGTTGTGGTGTCAAGTTTTCGTAGTTAAGAAGCCGTGAGTAGAAAGAAATATCAGGTCGAGAGTATAGGTATGTACTGATGACCTTTTTGGTGTCGAAACTGATCTACCTGGAAACAACCGTTTCATTACAGAGACGGAAAATTATACGACAGATCCAACCAGTATTGAAAAGAAGGTTCCTCGTTCTCAGAGGATTAAAGTACCGACGTTAGTGGTAGACGTCACTAAAACCTCGGGGAGGGGGGGTTTTTTTCAGGCAGTCACAAAGGTAACAAAGGGGTAGATAAACGGTACTTCACTACCCTGACCTACGGTACTAGAATCAAAAGACTTACGACTCAAAATTCGGTTGAAAAAGTGAGAGGAGAAAGTGAAAGTAGTTCTCCGAGAAACCAAGAAGTGAAAGACGGTATTTACACCATAATAGACGTATAGACTCCAATAACTACTAATACCCTCGTGTATCAACCCTTGGAGTGGTGTAGACACCTCTTCCGTCACCCTGGGGTGAGGTCATGAGAACGGACCTTTTAGGGTATCTACCTCCTCGGACCACCCGACGTCAGGTACCCCAACACTTCTCAGCCTATGCTGACTCACTGAAGTGAAAGTGAAAAGTGAAAGTACGTAACCTCTTCCTTTACCGTTGGGTGAGGTCACAAGAACGGACCTCTTAGGGTCCCTACCCCTTCGGACCACCCGACGGCAGATACCCCAACACTTCTCAGCCTATGCTGACTCACTGAAGTGAAAGTGAAAAAGGAAAGTACGTAACCTCTTCCTTTACCGTTGGGTGAGGTCACAAGAACGGACCTCTTAGGGTCCCTACCCCCTCGGACCACCCGACGGCAGATACCCCAACGTGTCAGCCTGTGTTGACTTCGTCTAATCGTCGTCGTGGTGTAGACTCAGAGTAGGTGAACACAAAAAGTGAAATGACACAAGAATGACTACGTCACACCTTAAAGAAAAGGTAGGAAAGGTCGGTATGTATCTTCTTTAAACACTTTCAGAAGCTCCGTCGTAAAAAGTTTTTAAGTACCTTTCCATACTTTGAAACACATGTTTCAGAAAAAAACAACTCCATACAAACAGTACATTGTAATACAATCATACCACCAAATAAACGATTCAGCACAGGCTGAGAATGCTGGGGCACCTGACATCGGGCGGGCCGAGGAGACAGGTACCCTAAGAGATCCACTCTTATGACCTCACCCAACGGTAAAGGAAAAGGTCTCCTAGAAGGGTTGGGTCCTTAGTTTGGGTCCAGAGGACGTGACGTCTGTCTAAGAGATGGTTGACCCGATACTATAAATTTAGAACATGACACATCCATATGGAGTAAAGTGGAGTATTTACGATAGGAATTTTACACAATTAAATAAGTAAGTTGTTTGTAAATAATAGGTACACGAGACATGGTCCGATCGAATATGGGAGATATGAAACATCAAATCCTAAACATATATAATTGTAGGGAAACTGAAATAAAAAAATCAAAGGTTTACTAGGTTTTACATTTATCTACTCCCTTGGAGTTATAACTTCAATAGAATGACCCTGTGCAAACGATTACGGTCGTACTCAGAATACAAGTCAAGTAAACAAATATACAATTTCAGTATAGGAATTTTTACTCTGTCGGGAAAAGAACTAAGAAATGTGTCATCTTAAATCCATATGACCGTCTACAGAAAACAGTGCAGACAGACTTGCATGGGTGATTTACACCGGGAAACCCAATGAGTTTGATGTCTCATACAAACAGTATATTTTAGGACTTTTGAAAGATCTATTAATTACTCCTGGATGACACATCACGTCCCTTAAGACGAACTATAAATATCATTGGATATTTATATTCATTCCCCTTTTCTTAGACTTTTTCTTATCTATACACATATACACATTGGTTTAGTGAAATGGCATGGGGACTTGATCGTGACGTAACACTTAGTTGATATGAGGTCACATTTTATCGTAAAAAATTTTTACATTTAAATTTTTTAAAGTCCCTACGGATACTTTCACAAGTGTACGAAGGATCCGTGCACTTTCAGTCGGCAAACCACAAAACTCACAAGGAGACACTACTATGTGGAATCCCTAGTCTGAAAGACTGAGACTTAGACGTAAGCGTACCTGAGACGAGCAGAGACATTTGAACCGATTAAAGATCTGTCAACAGTACTACTAACTCGGAGTCCCACCCTCGTCGGGTGTCGACAAGTCATTAACGGGAAATTCTTGTTTACGGAGTCACAACAAAAAAAAAAAAGGAAGAAGAGGTGTACAAGTGTCTTGATTTCATTAAAAAAATTTTTCAACGTAGTTCTAAGATGGTCTCAAGTTCTCTATTAAAACAGAACCTCATCTCAGTCATGATACCCTTTGCTTAGACGTATGTTTACTAATGTAAAAGACTCGTCCTGGTCTCCCCGAAACGGTTTTTCGTCACCGTACCTTGACTCCCCGGTCCCGTGGCCAAGTCGTGACTCTAAGTCGACTCAGAACCCGGCAGAGGTACCGACGACTAGTATTTCTGGACTGAAAAGGGTTTGAGAACCCAGTTGAGTAACAAGACACTGGGAACCCCCTCTCCCCTCTCTACCTCTACCATTAACTTTAACCCCTTCTCCAGAATATTGAAGTGACACATAGGTCCATTTGGACGTGTCAGTAACAGAGGGTGACTTAACTGGTAAGTGAAAAAAAAAAATTTAAAACAACTTCCCATCAACTAAACGTCACAATTAAAGGCGACATGTCGTTTCGCTGAGTCGATATGTATATGCATATATAAGAAAAAGTACAAGAAAAGGTAATACCTAGTAGTGTTCTACAACTGAGATCGAGGGACACGATATGTTATCCTGAGACAACAAATAGGTAGGGCATATATCATCAAATGTAGACGAATAGCGTTTGAGGGTCAGCTCGGGAGAGAGTGGGGAGAGTAGGAGAGAGTGTGTCTCTTGGTATTCAGACAAGAGATATACTTCTGAATGTATTTTTACCCGATATTTACGTTTTATGTGCGGTCCAAAGTTTCGTTACTTAAGTTTGACGAAAGTCCCCGAAGAGACTATCGAGCCAACCATTTCTTAGGTGGACGTTACGTCCGCTGGGGCCAAACTAAGGACCCAACCCTTCGAGGGACCTCTTCCCTTTCCGATGGGTGAGGTTATAAGACCGGACCTCTTAAGGTACCTGACACAGGTATCCCAGTGTTTCGTAACCTGTGCTGACTCACTAAAAGTGAAAGTTTCGTTATGTTTTTATTCTTACATCTGATAGAGTAATTTTAAAATATAACTAATGTACACCTTTACTTTTAAAAACTATATAACCAAGTTCATCGTATGTAACAATTTTAATTTAATGAATACACAGTAGACAATGGGCAGACAACCTGTCATGACTGAGTCTATTTCGAACAATGGTATTGTATTACTGTTAATTTCGTCTTTGTGCTTCAGAAGTTGAACTTAGCAATTTATTTCGGAACTCACGATCCGTTTACGAAACACTTTTTTTATAAATGCTTTCGAGTGAGACTCTTCAGTGTGTTCATATGTTACGATCAAGAGTCAATTGCACTATAAATTGAAAAGTCATTAAGGAGTGTAAGAAAAAGTCACTGTTCAAGTGATCTAAAACAGTCACCTTTTTGCACCTTAATTTATAGGTACACTCATAGTAGAACCGGAAATAAAAAAAAAATTATTTTTGAAGGAAACCGAGTCAAAGTACTCTTTTATAAAATAAGCCGTCGTATGAGGGTTCCCATTGTACGACGGGTCTGTCTACAGGACGAATGTCGAAATGCGTACTTTTTAGGTAGGAGGGTATAGGTCAACATTTGTGAAACTCAAAAGCAGGAGAAAAAAGTATAAGTATAGTCTTACGTAAATAAATAAATTCTTTCCTATAAAATTCGGTATTAATTCGAAAATTATCTTTGTCATCGTTTCTATGTTCAGAAGATGTAGTACATTAAGGACACGGGTACAGTAAACGTAGGACCATTTAAAGGAACAAAAAAAAGAGAATAATCCACGTCAGTACATTATTTGTACTGCTATAGAGAATGATCTGGTGTCAACGAAGAAAAAATAACAAAACTCTTACTACTTTCGTCAGGAGTTTCCGCCCTATGAAGGATCGAACATAGGGGATTATGATGCAGAAGAGAATCGAAAAGGTACAGTCCTTAAGACCCCGTGTAAGAAATGAAGTGAAAATCTCACAAGCAAAGAGAAGGGGAAAGGGAACACGAGAGGGAGGTGTTTCCAAACGTTAACTCTTTTTCTTTATTGACCTAAGACAAAAACTAAAATTTTTTTTCAAAAAAAGTCAACTTGTCATGGTAAGTGTCTTCACCCAAACAAACAAACGAAAAAAAAAAAAAAAAGTAAAATTAAAGGGGAGAGACGGGGTAAAGACCGTCCTAACTCTTCGTTCTCCGTCACTGTGTAAAATTTTTTATTACCCTGAAGGACCCGTCAGGTCACTAATTCTAGGACACGAAGATGGCGTCCCTTGCTCCCAAGCTACGACGTACGTAGGCGTACCGGTTTTTTGCTTGTTTGTTTTGGTTTTTTGGGAATAGAGACGACACCTAGGAGGACCCGGACACGAGGAAATCGTCTGCACTACAGGAGTGCAGAAGTGTAGGAAGACAGGAGACTCGTCGTTTGCACTTCGAGCTCCCGACCCACGGGGACGGACCGACGTCTGTACCACAGACTTCGTAGACTGGGAAGAAAACGGTCCTATGTATTGTTTTTCGTAAACGGTAACAGACTACCGGAGAATGGTACTTGTATCCTGATAGAGAGACGGAAACATGGTAGACTACGATACTTTTGAAGAACCCTTCGTTCCGTAACGACTCTACTATAACTACTTTCGGATCACGAATACTTACCTTCGGAGAAGTAGCTCAATGAGTGTGAGCCAGACAAAAGTGTGAGTGCACGGGTGGTACTCAGGAGAGATGAGTGACTACGGAAACTACTTTTTAAGTGTACCGGTCGTAAGTGATCCGAAAGACTAGTATACCGGGTGGACAATCCTCTCGTATCTACGGGAACTACATCTGGACAAAAGGACGGTCTCTTCAAGGACCTTACCGACTTGATAACGGTCTGAAAGTCGAAGTCTCATCAGCTCCAGTGAAACATCAAACGGACCTTTAAAGCATAAGTGAACAGAACTTTCGTATGTGGAATATTAGATTCTAAGCACCCTGACCTATTTTGTCACCCGAGGGCGGCCCAGCAGAAGGGTCAACGGAGGTGCCAAACGTAGGACACGTCAAATGCAGCTTCCGCCAAGATCTTACAGGACGGTGGACACGACGAATAGAGAGGCGAACGCCCCGGTCAGCGGCTTTCCCGTCGTCACAGTCTTAGCGACAAGGTCATTGACACATACAAAACGCACTGTTGTCACCCTATCGAAAATGCGTCAAAATGCCGAGACACAGCGCAAAACTTAAGTGTCAACTGGTACTTACTAAAGTCGCACGTAGCCTAGTAACCTGCTCCTCCTAAACCACTTCATATGCCAACGTCCTTTCGTCTGTGACCTTTCTACATTCGGAAGATGTGAACATATAAAACGACCCTTATAATTCTCCCAAAATATGAGTGTAAGGTTCTTTTAGGGTAAATCAACCACTAGTCACAAAATCTTAGAATAGGAGATGTGCGAATATTTTAGAACTGGTCACGAATTAAGTGTTAAGGATGTGTGATTTCTAATATCATGTCCGGGGTGGGGATGTTTTGTGTTTGTGTGTGTGTGTGTTCATGATCTGTCATTCCTATGTATGTTTTAAATAAAGGGACTTAAAAAACACATAGACGAAATAACGAAAATAAATTGACTGTACAGTTACGTATATTATTATCTTTATAGAATTAATAACGAACTAAAAAATTTTTATCGGAAAAGTGAAATCTTATTAAAATCCAAACCTCTTTTCCTCGTTTTTCTATCATGTCCCTAAAAGACACATGAGGTGCAGGGAGAATGGCACCATGTCCTGCACACAGTGTTACTTACTTGTCTACAACTACCCGACAATGACTGACTCCAGAGGTGAAATAAGTCTAAGGGAATCAGAGAATCTTCGTAAAACGAAGAAATTTTCTGAAGGGTTTGAAAATCTTCGAAGGGGGTTATACTACACATAGTAAATTTAGGTGAATCTATATAAAAGACATATCTAAAGGAAGTCATTGTAAATACCAAGATCCATACGTTACTTTACGAACCTGTTCTTCTCTTAGTTCTACTTTGTCCCTCTTTGGAATCGGAATTTACTTTCCTAGTACAACAGGGACCACTCGTGTCCTCACTCATAAGTCAAACCTTGTAACGTAAGTACACACACACACACACACACACACATACACACACACACAAAGATCAATAAACCACCCAAAAAAAAAAAAAAAACCATAGTTCTGTTAAATAAATTTTATGTCGAAAAAAAAGAGGGGGGGGGGGTGGGGGCCANCTTTCCTAGTACAACAGGGACCACTCGTGTCCTCACTCATAAGTCAAAACTTGTAACGTAAGTACACACACACACACACACACACACACACACACACACACAAAGATCAATAAACCACCCAAAAAAAAAAAAAAAACCATAGTTCTGTTAAATAAATTTTATGTCGAAAAAAAAGAGGGGGGGGGGGTGGGGGCCACTTAATACGTCGATCGGTCAAGAACTCTCCTAATCTTAAATATCGTCCCTCGTCGTGGTGATTCAATTATATTTATTATTAAGTTTCTACTGGAGACAGACTCAACCCTTAATCCTTGTATGATGGCCGGTAACGGTGTGTGTTACTAGTGAACAGGGAAGTGACGGGTAAATACTGAAGGAAGAAACACCTTATACTGTCTCTACCGTCTTATATTAGTATAGTCACTGGTTTTTTTAGTGGACTTATATCAATTCTAAACCGACGTACTGTCGCTTCCTACTTGGGTCTCCTCTTTTTTATTCTCCTTACAGCGAAGGGAGGAAGTGTTTGTCTCTCCTTCACTACACCGAAGCAGTTGGGGGTTGATAGGGACACCTCACGAGACGTCTTAGGGTCCCTGTCTCCTCGGACCACCCGACGGAAGACACCCCAACGTGTCTCAGCCTGTGCTGACTTCACTGAATCGTCGTCGTCGTCGTCGGTCACGTGCAAAGTACACCTCCCCTGGAACAGAAGAGCCGTGAACGGGGAAAGGGATGACACCTGCGACTAGAAAAGGTAGGGGTCGCGACGCAAAGACACGAATTACAGACGTCATTCGTCTGACCTGGCAAAAAAGTGTGTAAGGTCGATAGTAAAACTCGAGTAGTGGACAGTTTCGGTCGAAGTGGGACACAGTAGAACTGAACATTTCGTTGTAGGGCCAGACTAAAGAAAAGGATAATTACCGTAATGGGCCCTGGTTTTAGAGTCGAAAATAAATGAGACCGTCTATATACATTTCTGTGGGTCTTTTTGGGTACCAGGGTCTTTGGACCCGTAACGGGTACATGGGACCGTTCACTCCGTGTCTCGGATCCCCATGGAGGTCGACAGTGTCGACCCAAGATTTATTCCAGCGGAAGTGGATCTCCAAAAGTTTCTGAGTCTAGAAGTACTAGTGAGTTCCGTAAGGAAAATCGACCATTCGTTCCTTGGACTCTAGGGCCCTGTAGTAAAGAAACGGGTCTCAGCGACGTGAAGGATTTGTTGGGGTCACAAGAAAAGAGTAGGGAGACAACCGAGGTACAAAAGAACAGTGGTCTATATAAATAACACAATACCAAATACAATAAGATCACAATCAAAATTCACGAAGATCTTTCCGATAAATGACACCTTCAGCTACTTATAGTATTAAGTCAAATTGACATTGTCTACTTTTACGGTAGCGACACTTGTCATTACAGATTAATACGTGGAGATGCACGGTTGTACATCTGTAATTTGTAAAGTTCATTCTCACTGAGACACACACACTGGTTCTAAAATTGACTAACCTTACCTTAGACTCACCGGACGTGTGACATACCCTTAGTCGCACTTACGGCAACCAAAGATCATAGACAGTCTTTACAGAGACAGAAGTAAAGTCTACACTTACACACGAATAACGACTGAAATTCACGAAATAATTTTATAATTAAAAATTACAGAATAGAGTTTCGGAACCTACAAATAAGGGTCCTCTCGGATACCTTTTTTTAACTCCCACAACCTTTTTATATACTTAGTAAAATTAAAAGTACATCGTAAAAACAAAATAAATCCATTTGTCTTACACTAATTCATCAACATCTTAAGGAGTGACCAGACAGGTATTCCCTCATTTATTTTTTAACGCCAATGCAACCCGATGACGAAACTTGATTAAATTCTGAACAAAGACGAAAAATAAGTTTATAGTTCTGTCAAATCGTAAAAATTTTTGTAACATTCACGTATTAAATTGGTTTTCTTAACATCATTTCAATAAATCTCAGTAAAAACAACTAGTTTCCGGTGTCAAACATCCTAAATTCATTGGGAATCAAATTTTAACGGAGGAATCCACTGCACAACTAGTCGGACACAGTTATACTAATGGATTCCACAACCGTACCTTTATTCGACCTCAGTGGTAGTCTCAAAAGAAAGACGAACCTCCAACAAAATGACAAAGTTGGAGTTTAACTCTTAAGGATGAAGAGTGGGGGTTTTCTCTGTCATTCTTCATGACAAGGGTCAAAATAAGACATTGAAAACCCAGTACTTTTCCCTTAGTCCCGTTCATACAGGTAATGACCCTCCTCGGTAGTCGTGGAAGCAATTCAGTCAGTCAATAAGTACTCCTCACAACGAGTAAGTAAGGGACTAGTAGGAACTCAGAATCTAACACGGTCCATGAGGCGATGCTCTGTCCCCAGGGCTTTGCGTTTAAACCAGAAACGAGAATAGCCCGACGTATTTTACTCTCTGTCGTCACAAATGAGTCTCTTAGAGTCTGTGCACAGCTAACAGTCTTGTGCACTGTTCTCGACACTTTCTCTCCAGGCACGACGAGTCTTCCGTAAATTGTCCCGCCAGGAGACCCCAGCCTCCCCTGCGATCCCACACGCACTCAGGACTCGTGCCTACGAGACCCCTGAGTGTCCAGTCGTGACGACCCGAGACTTCACTACGCCACTCCTGGTGTACCCCTTCGACCCCTCTCTCCCTTCGTCTGTCTCCGGTCTGGTCGTCTTTCGAAAGACCCGGTCATGACTCCTGAAATTTTTTTAGAAGTGTCGGTAAATTATTCGGAACGTTAAGACTTTCCCAAGGAGACTGACGTCCCACCTCTTGAAAAGATCTCCTGATGAAATACCAGACAACATAGTGTCAAATTCAAGGATGTTTTACGTCTGACAAAGCGAGTGATCCTTTAGTTCCTTCTGTCAAGGTCCCTGAAGGGACCGTCAGGTCACCAGTTCTGCAGTACGAAGGTTACGTCCTCCGTGTCTGAGTTAGGGACCAACCCCTTGATTCTAGGACGTACGGGGGGCGGGGGGGTTTTTTTTTGAATTTTTTTCCTCTATTAAGGAACGAATTCTCGAAAATAAATTCCTAGGTGGACACTCTTGGGGGATCAAGAATAAGTGGAACTTAAACATTAGTTCTGTCTTGTAGAATGATATTAATAGAATCTTTGACACGATTATGGTACTAATTTGACGACAGACAAACAGATACACCCAGTCGTAAGTCAAGAAACACAGAGTCTGGGATGGACTCTGAGTTCTACCGTAGACGAGTCCCGGATTCTCTACTCTCTAGGACCAGTCACTTGAGGAATCTCTATGGTTTAATGTAGGGAAATTGACTCGAAACTAAAATGCAACGATATCTTTACAATGGAAACATTCACCCCACTGTATCCTGTCCCAGAACGCTCCCAGGTCTCACCCTCTGAACCCCAAACTTAGAACCGACCGATGGTCTAAAGAAACACCGGAGTCTGTTTAGTAAAGGGAAAATCCTCCACCCCACCCCCGTCACAAATCAAACGAGTAGAAATTTTATTTCTTAAACCTGGTCCACTAAAAAAAAAAAAAAATTCTTCTCGTGAAGGATAACGTCATCGGATACTGACATTTAGCGGTTAAGTTCAGGGTAGAATTATTGTATCATAGAATTGAGGTGAAACTGGAAAACGGCAAAAGAGTCCCGACAGCAATCTTCCTAACCTGAGACAGACAAGTCTTTATGGGGAAAGGTCGGAGACAACCAGGGGACCCACTTCACTCACCTCAACGACAGAGTTCGCCCTTTTCTGGGTCCGAAATGATTCAAGGACCAGGTGGGAGAACAGACGAGATCCCTACTTAACGAGTAAGCTAGTCCTTGGTCTCATGCACCCCTTGGGGTAATTCCTTCCTCGTACTATAAATCTCGTCTTACTCAGCAGTGGTCGTCTGATACCTTTCCAGACCACCTTGTGACCACCCCGAGGTTAGTCCTACCACGGTGGGCCGGGGGTTCTTGGCTATCGAAAATTGTCTATTTCCTGTCGTGGACATAAAATGCTGATACATTTCATTTTATTTAGAGTTTTAAGTACTTGTGGTTCTGGTAGAGTTGACTTGAGAATTCCTTTTGTTTCATTGGCGTTTTACTTAAAGGAGGTCTTCTGAACACCTTTAACTCAAGTTCAAGAGCTTAGGACTCGTGTGTCCGTACTCAGGTGTGTTTAAGTAGACATACGGGAAGTAGCTATCCACACTCGCTTCACTTAAGGCAAGTGTCACGTGAGATAACTCGTATAAGGCATCTTAACTTATTAAGAAGCGAAGACAATTCTTTCACCTACATCTATAAAATACGGCAAACAATAACCTCAGTCAACTCACCGTTCACGAGTGACACGTGCATAGAGTCACCCTGGACCACGATCTACACCACCCAAAAGTGGTCCCTCGTGTGCGTACATAGGTCTTGGATCCAGTTCTCTGCCTCCCAGTGATACAGGGCCTGCAGAGGCAAATGGGAGAAGTCGACGAGTGGGGTACGGGTTCGAGCGATGATGGGTGTACAGACTGTGACATTAAATCGACACGGGGACAACCTTGAAATATATTTACATAAGAAAAACACAGACCGAAGAGTCATAACGGACGCTCTAAATCGATTCAGCAGTGAGTATCGTTGTCGTGGAAGACATCGATTTATCATTCCCAGTGGTCCGATACACACACCGGACCCCTGGTTTAGACCGAACACAAGTGTCAGATACTTGATTCTTGAAAAAAAAAAAATTTCGTTTTCTTCTCTTCTTTAACAGTTCTCTTTTCTTCGTCTTTTTTGATACACTACCCCTGACCTACCCCGGGCTTTTCGAATTTTTATAAATGACAGATCGGGTAAACATCTTCAAACCGTCGGCGGCGACATATCATAAGGCAGTTTATTTACACGGTCTCAAGTACACAGGTAGGAGGACAGCCATCTGTAACCTAGTAAAGGACCAAACCCGACAAAACTTATCACGACACTCCTGGTAAGAGTACGTCCAGGGAACCCCGTGTACTCATGTCTAATGACAATCCATTTATGGGACCCGACCTTAAAGACCGAGTATCCGAAACGTCCATCACTAGTCGAAACCGTCTACGGTAGTTTGCGGAACACTTTCACCAACATGTTAACACAGGAGGGTCGATGGTATAACCTTCAGGGTAATCGAGACATAGAAACGTTGTGAACCATAGTAGTCAGAAACACTACAATCAGTAAGAGGAAACAAAATCACTACTTTACAACACTAAACGTCAAACGTAAAGGAACCCCCTGTCGGCTCCAGATCGCAGACAAATTTCTGAATGTCTGATAAACTACGAGTCGTTGTTACATGTCATAACGACAACAACAGTACGGTAAAAGGACAACCCAACAAACGAAAAGAGAAATAACTAACTACTCGCAAGAAATATATATACCTATATACACCTAAAGTTTATGGAGGAGGGTAAGACAATAAACGGAAAGAATGAGAGAATTCCCACAGAAGACTTCTTGTCTTCAAAGTCGAAATAAAAAGGAGTTCTCAATAGACTTTAAAAGCACCGACAAATATAAAGATATATTTATACCCCTACTCAAACAGTTAAAGGTAAAATTAACAAATGTAATAAATTATATATCTAATTACATATCTAATTAAACCCTCTTTTAACTGTAGAAATGGAGTAGAAATTAACTCAATAAGATAGGAGGTGGGACCATATAAAAGGTGAAAGCTTTCGACTAAATTAAGGTAAAAATAACAATCACAAAGTTCTGTCATTATAGTCATTGTAAAGAGGGGTACTATTTCCAAGAAGGTCGAATCTTAGTCTGTAACTTCACCTATACACTGATATTGGTCTTGGCTTCACATCTGGCCATCCTCGTGATCGTTCCGTCACTATAAAAAGGCATCTTAGACTCAGAAAACTTCCACATCAATCTCCTCAGTACTAAATTAGTCTCACTGTCTCGTAGAGACTCAAGTGGAGGCTAATCGTCACAAACACAGAGACACGTGAAAAAACAAAAAGGTACCTCAGTCCGAGCGAAAGGACCCAGACAATTTCAATGGTGTATCCACAGACACGAAGTATATGTCCCGTCACAGTACCGAAATTTTTTTTTACATATCCACCGTGAACCATCATCTACATGAAAGGTCCTGTCGAAAACGAAAAGAATATACACACACACACACACACATATATATATATAAAAAAAGGTGATATCCTAACAGGAAAGTAGCAGACATACTGGATACGGAAGGTGTGAGGTCTATTTGACACGAAGTAGAACCTAGACTACTTGCCATTCGTTCTACACCCCTCAGACTTATGTGACTTACTGAGACGGTACTACAACAAACAAAGTCCTACAAACTAGAACCGAACGTAACGAGGTTTGTCTGACCGGCAAACCCAGAAAGTCTATTAATCTAAGGGGGAGTTCAAATTCCTTTGGAAAGTGAGAAACTTAAAGGTTAAGTTGAAGTAAAATTTTTTCAACTGACGCTAGTTGACCGGGAGTTGAAATCCTTACTTTACAGAGGATTTCTAAGTATCCGGTTTCTGTCCTTACATAAATTTTTGTTTGACACTTCCTGACTGAGACCCGGTCGAGTCTAAAATCGAGTCATCAGACATGGAAATCAGGTCTGGGTGGTATATAGTCAGAAATTTGGCAGTTACTACTTGACCTCTTTTGTCCTTCTTGAAGTCGGTCTTTCATCAAAGGACAGAAAGGACCACCGAGTCTACCATGGCGCAGGTGGACGTCACGCCCTCGGGACCAAGTTAGGGACCCAACCCTTCTAGGGGACCTCCTTCCGTACCGTTGGGTAGGTCATAAGAACGGACCTCTTGGGGGTACCTGTCTCCTCAAACCGCCCGACGTCAGGTACCCAAGCGTCAGTCTGTGTTGACTCGTCGAAACTGAGTGAGTGAGTGAGTCCAAAGATTATGATCTTTCACTGCACTACATTAATTAAGTTTCGCAAAAATCATTTCCCCGACTTTACCTTTTCGTATATAAAGGTATTTACTTATGAACAAAACTTCAAGTCAACTTCAAAATTAATGCAAAACTCAAAAACTAAATCTTGGTCTGGGTAGGTTGTCGTACTTCCTTAGAGTGTCTGCATTATCACTCGTCCGGTCGGTCTGTCTCGTCGTATAAAGGACGTACTGAGCTAAGCACAGTGACAGTCTTGATCGTTTCGATTGGCTACTCCCCTCTCCAGTCTCATCTCAGGTCAACCGACATTGCTCCCCGACACTCGACTATTACGACGGGCCCGACCCGTGTCCCTCGGAAGTCGCTACGACCTTTAGATGTACGACTATCTTTTATCAATATGTTTCTTATACGCACACACTTGTCCTTCTACGAATCCCTTAGTTTCCACTATCCTCACCTGTGTACGCTTGGAGACATTTAGTCGACACCGAGGCGGACATAGTAAATACTCTTGTAAGGGAATGGGACAACCACCGTAAGAGACAGAGAGATTGACCTCCGGTATACTAGTAACTGCAAAAGATTGGGAAAAAATACTTTTTAAGTTTGTATAGTGTTGTAACTTTCCTAAAATGACCCCTGTGGGTTTGTGGGTTGGTGGACCCAAAAAATGGTCAATTTTAAAATAACATAAACGAGAGAGTTTATAGATAGTTGTACTCGTCACATAAGTAAAACAGAGGTATAAATGATAGGTGTCTCGGTCAACGGTTCGGTGGATGAAGGAGTGATGTACCCAACTAAGTCAACCCTCTGTCCTGACATCATTAGTTTCCTAGTCCAGCCGGGGGCAGGGTGAAGGGGGTCGCCCTGTGTACCCTCGACACTACAGGTAGGCTCTCGCCTCCGACCCAAGTACACCAGGGTCGGTGACAGCGTAGATTCAGAAGAGTTACCAAACCAAAACAGACCCTAAAAAAAATTTCACAAAGTAGTCTAATGTCTTCAGTCACTATGTGGATATAGTATGTACATCTGTTTCGTATTTCAATCAATTGGCAACAGTTGGTACAGTACTGAGACGTGCTACTGGCACTGAAGACAAAGGGACCGTAAGTGCGTGACTCAATGTGAGACGCAGAGACTAAGGTCCCCCACTGGACGTGATAGTGGAAAGCGTCGTGCCCCACAAAAGGCTCTTCCTCTACGCCAAAATGCGGTGTCTTTAGTAGGACCCCGACCTTGTGTACGTGTTAGCCAAACAGCAAATGTCTCTGAACTTCCATTCCACCAGACTGCCTGAGGGGTGGCGGACAGGCTGTACACGTCGTCCGCAGCACGCCATCAGTACCAGGGGCGGGACAGAGGGGGAGAAAGTACCGTAGGGCAGTAAAAGGAGGAGAGTCGGGACCCGTTTTGTAGTGGAAGTACTAAAACCAGAGGAGGTCTGTGACTTGAGAAAAGACTCCTGAGGTCAGAAAGGGCCAACAGGGACCGTGGAGGGACGAACCACGTCGTGTATTGCGGTCGAGTCTATAAAATTAATCAATTAATACTTTTCGTCCCACAAAAAAAACAACAACAACAGTGGGTAAAATGTCAACTAGTATTGAGACAATTACAAGTGGTTCGTTGACTAAACCGGGACCGAGTCACACTCCCGTCTTCCGCATGTCTCTATTTCTTCGTCTCGTGGTGACAGCATGCCCTGTAATAGATGACCACTTGGGCGTGCATCTTTCTGACTCACGATTGAGCGTCCCGACTAACCCATCCCTTCCCCACAGACTCTCGACCGTCTTAAAGGGGGTGGGAGACTTGTAGTCCGCTAAAACTCTAACGGAATTTTTTCAGTGATCGTCCAAAGGTCCAAGGTCTTGAGGTATCGGGGTCAGACGGTGTGACGAAGGGAAATTTTTCAGAATGACCTGAACTTGTCTTACTTCGTCCACGAAAGAGTCAAAAAGGTAAGGTCTCGTGTTACGAACGAACCAACTCCTAGAACGTACTCTGTCCCTCAACCACCAAACGAACCATGAAGGCTCCACTATAAGTACACCGGTCGTCGTACTTCCACCCCCTCGTCTACTTTCCCTGGCACTGTTTAATATCTCTACTAGCACGTCCGTGTATTTCCATATTTATTACCACTCTTCTTTACACTATCCGCACCGTCGAAGGCCTCCTACGTTTTGGGCGCCCTTCGGACAAACGGAGGAGAGAGACTAAGGAAGACTTTGACTTTCGTCCAATTGGTCTAGTTCACATGGCTATTACGGGGGAAGAGATTCCTCGAGTACACAAAACTAACCGAAGATTTTCTCCAATGGAGGATTCTTAGACTTGACCACATAAAGCGTCAACTCGTAAAAAAAAAGGTACTTCATGAAACATTGAAAGTTTCGGAGGACGTTTCGATTTCTTAATGAGGGTATCGGAAGTATCCTCGTATTTCTTCTCCTTTTTTTTACATAAAAGTAGTTTAATCTTTATTAATCTGGGACCAACCGTGTACTGTAAAACAAAGGAGTACCACTCAAAACGTCTTATTTTATGTACGACTTTCGGGTACTTTACGGTAACATTATGTAAAATTAAGTTTAGACATTGGCCGGACCTTAGTAGAACTACACCATAAAGACAAAAGATTTGATAAATCATCCGTCACCATAATAGATTAAAGATAAGTTTGAATTAAGATCAGTGAGTACTAATAAGTACGAAGTCAAAATATTACCGTACGGTAATAAAAATAAAGCTCGTTTTGTTATCAACTAGAGGTCGTCTTTTTATGGTTCTACTGACATTAAGTGACATATAATCCCTCCCCCTCAAAGTAAAAGGTACTAGCGAGTCTGATTTAGATTAGAATTACCGATATAAAGTCGTCTCAACACCAGTTTTAGTATAGACCAGTAAACCATTCCGGAGGTTTCTAAGAGAGGATTATTGAGCTTTACCGCAAGTAGTCCTAATCACGCCGTGGCACCTTACAAAACTAACGGATCCAGTAGTGCACGTGTAACGATGTTCTAACGAAAGACACGACACAAGGTGTCAAGGTTCAGGATCACCAAGTGTCTCCGACTCCTCGGTCACTTGAGTGAGGGAAACACCTCTCTGTGGGGTAAGGCCGACCTAACGCCAAGAACGACACCTTTCCTTTATGACATTGTCGCTACTTGACACCACCATTGGGAGGACCCAATGGACGGGACACAAGGTAACGGGTTACTCATCTGAGAAGAGGTAGGGAGGAACGGTGAGAGGACGATGTCAATGACTATTGTACTTTCCATAGTAACAGCCAGAGTACGGGGTGAACCTCCACTACTACATTAATTATGATCTTAAGTACACATCCTTACTTTACACTGTTTTTATTACTATCGTTCACGGACACTAACACCTTCAAGAGGGTCGGAGCCCTGCGGAACCCCTGAGAGTCTTTAGTGGAAGAGAAAGTAAAATCGGGCGGTTATAGGAGGACCTGCTCGTGCCTGTGCACTCCTATAGTCTGGAGCCAGAACGGACGCTAAAAAGGTTTTTCTTCGGCGTGCGCTCGCACACTCATCAGTGTGACCGACGAGGGACGGCGAGGATCAAGCTGAGGGAAAAAGGGAGTCTGGGGTTGTACCGGCAAACAGGAGGGTCGAAAGAGAACAGTCGTCATCAAAGGTTGTACACTACTACGACCCAGTCTCCCTCTCCTTCCGTCACCCCGCCGCACGAACGAAAGTGGAAGACCCCCGTGCGTCCCCTAGGTGTCCAATCGACGGGTCCCCGTCCCTCGGACTCCCGTCCTACGTCGGGAAACGTCGTCTCGGCTCGGACACGACCGAGACACTGGGAGTGAGAAGTAGATGGCCCGTCGCCAGCGTCATCTGGCACTATCGAATGCACGGCTTCTTCCCCGTGTCCGGTGGTGCATCTTGAAAGGTCCCTTCCGGGTCTTCAGTTCGAAGAGGGAGGTAGGTGAGAGGAAAAAGTTTTGTAAGCCAAAAAAATGGGATTTTTTTTTTTTTTTTTTTTTCTCCTAAGAAAAAAATTAATTTTCTTAGTAGATGAACGTCAAGTTTGAAAAGTGCGTCTAGGACAACAATCTAAAGTCACAATGTAGGCAGGAGGTACGTCCCCTTCGACGACCTTCGGGGACGGGAACCGGTAGGGACGGGGGGCGGAGCCACCTGGCTTGACGAAGATCACCACCGACACGAAAGAGGTGTACACGACTGTGACAGGACTCCTGAACGGACTTGGACTCTAGCAACGTCACTGTCGTTCGCACATCACCGACGGGGCCCCGAGTTGTCTCCGTCTTGTCTTATACAGGACCAAAAGTAAGGACAAAGAAACCACAGGCGAATGGACACATCTTTCATGCCTGTCCACACGTCCAACACCTTTTTAAGGGAGTTAATAAAAGAAGAGGTCATACAGTCAGAATCGTCACTAAGACAGAATGTAACGACACAACTTACCAGAACTTCATTGAGGGTCCCCAGAACAAAGTACGTAGGCACGTCTTTTATTTGATATTTAGGAAAAAACACACACACTCTGATCTTCGTTTTATCAAGATTTTGACGTGATGAAATACTCCCCGACGTAATTTAGTCTTAACGGCAAATTTCGAGACCAGTCTATACTTACCGTTAACCACGGCAAAGACATTTCTACAGAGAGGGAAGGACGTCTTACACCCTGTCCCACTATTTTCGGAATCGTAAAACGATCGTGAACTGTTAATACTCCGGTCTTGGACCCCAACCTGTATAGTCGGAGAGGGTCCCTCAAGTAGTCTGTAAAAATTCTCTCAGTAAACTTAAAAATTACGGTGTCGATAAACTATACGATTAAAGAAGTTAAATCCCATCAGTGTTGACTTATACTTGGTTCTCGAGTATTCTCAATTAGAGGGTTTCCTTAATTGAAAGTCTTCGTCCCAATGAGTAAGGGAGTTTTCCGGAGCGAGTGCAGAATGACATTAAGTGTGCGGTTCAGACTTTCCACCAGACAACAGGCAATAGACTTGGTGTAGGTAATTTCCCAAGTTGAAAGGTTGGGACAGCCCTTCGAACTAAAGGTACAAATTCACTGCTATGACTCCAGCGATGAATTTTTCCTATTTGCGAGTTACTTCTTCATACAAAAATCCACCTCCTCCGCCTCTTGTCTCCGAAACCTCTGTCTACACCCAAACTTAGGAAGGTGCACCGTGGTCGGAGTAAAAAGAGAAGACGTTTCTGCGGTAGTGTCACGACGAGTGACGTACGCTGTCGACACCCCACATCAGTGGAGGAAGTGCGTCCCTCCCAGATCAACTACGACCGACACACGGTCCACGATCGCGACGACGCCCCGACTCCGTCTGTCCGAGGAACTGGAGAGTCTTATCGGCGGATCCCCTGACAGGTCCTTCACTGATTACACCCCTGTCGTAAGTACGACACTCACCTTGTGACCGATAGGGTCCTTGTGCACCGACCACCGGACTTACACAACAATAATCACAGAAGTAAGTCAAGACAAGTCAAGTCAGCGAGTCAGCACAGGTTGAGACGTTGGGGTGCCTGACGTCGTACGGTCCGAAGGGACAGGTAGGGGTTGAAGGTCTCGAACGAGTTTGAGTACAGTCAGTTTAGTCACTACGGTAGGTTGGTAGAGTAGGAGACGGTGGGAGAAGAGGAGGACGGAAGTTAGAAAGGGTCGTAGTCCTAGAAAAGGTTACTCATTCAAGAAGTGTAGTCCACCGGTTTCATAACCTCGGAGCCGAAGTCGTAGTCAGGAAGGTTACTTATAAGTCCTAAAGGAAATCATACTTGACCAACCTAGAGGAACCTCAGGTTCTCTGAGGGTTCTCAGAAGAGGTTGTGGTGTCAAGTTTTCGTAGTTAAGAAACCGCGAGTCGAAAGAAACACCAGGTCGAGAGTGTATGTATACACTGATAACTTTTTTGGTATCGAAACTGATATGTCTAGAATCAACCGTTTCAGTACAGAGACGAAAAATATACGACAGATCCAAACAGTATCGAAAAGAAGGTTCCTCGTTCGCAGAAAATTAAAACATCGACGTCAGTGGTAGACGTCACTAAAACCTCGGGTTCTTTTGTTTCAGAGAGTGACAAAGGTAACAAAGGGATGGATAAACGGTATTTCATTACCCTGGTCTACGATACTAGAAACAAAAAACTCACAACTCAAAATTCGGTTGAAAAAGTGAGAGGAGAAAGTTCTGAAGGTAGTTCTCCGAGAAATCTTCGGACGTATCCCGTACCTATATTAGTAGCTGAAAAATACCCCATCTTAGACTCCAAGGTTCTTTGATTCCTTGAACTCGTTTCAGTGTCCGGACCATCTAGCACCCCGAACTTAATTTTAGGTCAAGACAGGTCGAGATTCCGAGCTCGAGGGGTGTGAGTAAACTTGAGGTACTCCGAAACTCTCCTACCTGGACCATGATCTAATTTCTGAACACCGGTCTGAGAGTGGGAGCTGACCCGAAGAGACCAGAAAAGTTTCGCCATCCACACTAGGGTCCTGAGGTAGACTACGACCGTCTCGTCGCAGCACCAGCCAAGGGGTAGAACTGGGGCTGAGGCAGGAAAATTACTACCTTAACCCAAGAGTCTTTGATTTTCACTTGGCACCTCGTCGGTGGTCTGGTGTGTCCCTTCGAACAAACACCTTAGATCGCCTAGCAGGACTGAGGGACTCAGGGTCGACTCAAAGAAGTTCTCGTGTCGAGAGCCGGAGATCAGTGGCACGGAAGTTTGCGAGCCCACAAGGAAGTCGCACCTGTCGTGTCTCGCCGGCACCCTTCGAGTCGTCGGAGCCCACGACGGCTCACCGTCCCGACCTTTGGTACGCCGTCCGCCGGGTCACGAGCCGCAACACACGGCACAGGTGGGCCTCCGCACTACACGTGATTGGGGCGTATACAGAGGAACAGCCTCAGAAGGGTAGGGTCCTGACCCAAAACTAGGGTTCTTAGTGTCCAATATTTCGGTGGTTCCAAAAGGACCGGTGTGACTTTAATTCGAACGGTCTTTTACCGAACCTACGGGGAATGTCTTTAGAGACTGCAGGAGTATCACACTGAGCGACTGGAGTACGGTCGTCTGAAACCTAACGTCCCCCGTCTCGAAAAGACCACCTACCTGGTCACGGGTAAAGGTGACAAACCTTTTCAGAAAGTTCTACCTTGATACTCCGACTCTCCTGTGGTCAGGGTCACAACTCGGGCACAGTAGTTGTTAGGTCCCAATGAACAGACTCGTCTAAGAGTGGCTTTGACTCGTATTCGTTCAATCTTTACGAATATTCTTGCGTTCCCCAAGAAAAGATCACGGCCACGACGGGACTCGGGTAGGGTGTACACAAGACACCCCCACTTCCATAGTGTAGTAGTAGGTAAGATAGTCACTTCTTTTAGCTACTTCCTGCCCTTACGTCGACGTCTATTGCCGAAAACCCCTCGCGAAAACTCGGTTGCGGAGACTTTCAAAGGGTACTCGGAAGAGAGTGAGAACCTTACCACACACGAGTGTAACATCCTGTCCTCTCCTAAAACTCAACGTCTATCTTATATAATATACATTTGTCGATAGGAGGGTCCACCAAAAGGAGTCGAAGGGCGTTCGGTAGACGTGCAAACGACTCGACCCAGGAAACTGGACAGCCGTCGAGAAGTCTGGACCCTGAAGAGACAGAGGTATGGACAGTCGAAGGGGTGATGGTGAACCCCTGGTGGCACTGACACCTCCCACCCCCGGCGGTACCTGTGGACACGTTTGGGGTCAGGAGTCGTACCCCCCACCGCGGAGTGTCCTCACGGGCTATGGTAGTGAAGGTCCAGGTCTCACAACGTCAAACCAGTGGACAGGAGCGTCTACCCCTGCCCGTGATTGGACAGGGGTAGCGAAGGTCCAGGCGTTGTGACGCCACACCAGTGGGCAAGTATTGGTGGAGGGGTCGGGGTGTGTAGAGGTGTGTTTTCGAGAGGTCACCCGTTCTCTGGGAACCGAGGGGGAACGACATCACCCCTTCCGAGTGTTCTAAGTCTAGAGTGGAGGGTCCGGTATCTCGTACGGGTCTCGTACGTGTACCGAGTGCCAATAGAGTATACCATTAAATAATTATAAGTAAGGATAAAATTACTTCCTTTCTAGTAAAAGGATTACTCACAAGTGGTTCGGTATGAATTACCTTCACGACCACAGGGGAGGAGGAACAAACCGGAACGAAGATAAACTACTTACCGTGGGACCGGAGACCCGCTCGACCCCTATCAGACACTCGCCCTTGTACGACAACTGACGTGCGCGGGAAGAAGAGGGGTCACCGTGGGTGCCCATGTACCGCGGGCTTCAAGACGTCTTCCCCTGGCGGATGCTGTCGTCACGGCTGACCAAGAGGGACCCGACGTACGAAAAGTTCGAAGACTCTCCCACTCACTGTACACAGGGAAGTCAGGTAGTGGCACCTATTCTTTACAAATGTGTAGTAATCCACGATCATAGACATATCTAGTCTATCACTAGAAATTCGGTGTGTCACTAGGTCCGTCACGAGTGTCGAGAAAGACGGGCATTTTTACACAAAGGAAGGGCATTCGAAACCCATAAAAACAGGGTGAGGTCCTTCTTTAAGGTCGTGCAAATTTACATTGTATTCTGGCACAACCTGATAAAGGTAACAATTCGGAATAAACCCCTTACTCACGATAAAAATTTATATCTATTAACTTCTCCCATCATCTTAAGGAAAAGGGATCTTTACTTAATGAGTACTAACAGAACACTCGAGTTTCGTAAAGAATGTGTTCTCCCACTTCTGGGTTTCACTTGGACACAATTTTCACGCGTAAACAAACACTTATACGACTTTAAACGTCAAAAATTTTTGTATTTCTATTTTAACACGTCAAGACACAAGTGAACACAATATGAACAGGGAAACCACATTTGACGGTCTCTACTACTTTATGTCACCTTTCTCCTACCTTACTTTCGTGAGAGCTCTATACAAGAGTGTAACTTGTAAATGCTTAATACAATTATAAGGTAATCAAAATTCTCAGAACTCAGTTAAAATTGTCTTTCACATTCACAAATTCTACACAAAAACTAATAAGAGGTAAGTATCTCCATGGTGTTTTTTCGTTAAATATGATTTTCAAGGACCAGTCCTAAGAGGGACAATGTAAAGGGGATACTTGTGTGTCCGGACCATCAAACAAATTGACCGGTGCTAAAAAGGCCTTTCGGAATGACTCGTAGTGTCGTACAAGAAGAATATAGCCCGACCGGTTTTTCAAACAAGTACAAAAAGGTATTCTACAAAAATTGTGTTAGACCTTTCTCCGACTCAAGGGACAGAAGGGGGATCTGATCCAAGGTCCGTGGGACCGACGAAGGGGTCCTGAGCCCATTAGATCAACAAGAGACGAGAGACGGAGTGAACCCTTGACTTTAACATAATGACGAGTCTCTGAGTCCAGGACAACCAGGAATTAACTTAATAACACAAACACCTCGGACCTCCCGGAATTAAGGACATTAGTCTGATCGACTGGATTAATCTCTCAAAGACGTTTCGTCTGGTCTCTTTTGACGAAAGGTGGGTTCTGCAAAGGGACCGGCCACCCCCAGGGACGCACACGCCACTCACGTAGGTTTGTGCGAGAGAAGTGAGTCCAGAGGAGACCAACACCCCCCTTGTCAGTCTCCAGTCTTCGGTGTCAATGTCTTAGTACTCCATTAATTTTTTTTTGACGTGTTGTCGTTTTGGTAACGCGTACTTGAGTTCTATACTTTCAGCCAACACTTTATACCGTCTCGGAACCAAGTCCCGAAAGAAACAAATAACTAAAGACAGATTACAACAATAAGACAGATATTATTACAGGTGTGCATATCTGATCCTTGTCAGACCGTATATAAGGACAAAAATATTCTAGGTTCCTACCCAGGTCAGTAATTAAGATTCGGTTGTTACATAAACACCGACTTTTTCACTTAAGGTAGAGGAACCAGTGCCAAGTCCAGACGTCCTGACTCAACCTTCCACGAGGAAGGAGACACTGCAGGAACTAGTCCGAACCAATTTCGTAGTGTCAACTACACTGGGGACACCTCCCCTCAGATCCGGTTGTCCTTCTGTAGGTCTCCTACCATCACCCCTACCCTACCTACCTATTGTTCTCTACTCTTACCACCGCCGATCTGTACCGCAGAGTGTACCTGTCCAAGTCTCTCGACCCGTGTGACGAAGGCCGTCGGTGTGGTATTCGACGTCGTCGCAGTTAGGAGTACCTTATTTGGTCTGAGGTACGGTCTGGGAGGGGTCGTGAGCAGGAGTTGGAGTCCTCGAGGACCGTTGTGAACCCCTGTAAAAACCACCACGGTTGATCCCCTCCCCGAGGAAGACCATAGACCGTCCAGCTCCGGTCCCCACGACGTCTCCTGTGGGGGTGACGGGGGTGCTTTCCAGTGGGTCGACTCCTCCTCCTTGAGGCGACGTCTGGTCAGAGAAGGGCAGGGAGGGCACAGACACGTTACTACCACTGGTCCCCAGTGGTTCCCAGAAAAACGAAGACAAAAGACACTAGTCTATTAAGGGTGTGACTGGTCACACGGGGTAGTGGAACCGACTTGGTAAAGAGACGTGGAGAGTAAGACAGCACTGCGGGAGATTCCTAAGGAGTCCCACGTTCTCTGTCCTTGGACCTACACTCCTACGACAGTTCCGACCTCCTACACAAACGCAGGGACCTGGTAGACAACCCACCCCAATGACGAAGGTGAAGTCGACTGACAGTCTATACTCTCTCGTAGACACATGTTTCTACAACGTTTACACGTCTTTACACCAGTGCTGGGAGCTCGATCTCAGTGTATAGACAATTCTCTTTCTTAACCACACTGGCATCGGAACTAGAATTTGAACAGGGGTAACTAACAGTCTGTACTCCTCTCTCGGGACCCCCACCAGACCCCTTTCGTCTCGAGACAGACTCCAATGACTCAAACAAGGAGAACCCTTTTTTCCTTACAAATATTTATAAAACCGTCGACAACCGAATCCAAGTTTTGAGTGTAAACTACAACGTACGACAGAAAAACCATAAGATCTTAATTAAAAACTACATTCTGAAGAATTAGTGAACACAAATATTTGCCTAACAGAGACTCGAGACCAAAGTGACACTTATACTATACACACACACAGAGACATACAAAGGGGTAGCAAACAGTACGGAACTTGCTAAAGGGTTGAGTGGACCCCCGTTAAGCGTCAAGAGTGTGAGAGAGAACATTAAGGTTTCGGTGTAGGCTGGTGACGTGTACACTCAGGACAAAGGTGTTACAGGAAGCTGCGTCGCACTTACAACGTACTCCCGAACCGACCACAGCGTTTGACAACTGTCTGGGCAATGGTAGAGGATAAATTTCGCCGACGCAGGCCCTCGTCGACACTAGTGTGTCCTAGACACCCGGGGTGCACGGAGGAAGTCTTACCTCTAGTAATGATAACCTCCAAGAAATTGTAAAAGGTTTTATCTTTACCTTAGAACCCAAAACAAGTGTTTCTTATTAGTTCTTCGGTAACCTTTGTCTACGCGTAGTCCTGAACTTTCTGGTTCGAGAGAGGTGTGCTGTGGGGTCTCGGGCTCTCGGCTGTTCGCAAAGGCTAGCAGAGAATAACTCAGTCTGCGTCTCTCGATATAAATAGTTTGTCCCAAACATCACTGACACGCGTACACGACCCTTACAGAAACCGTGGTGATTGAAATTGAGGTCAGGGGAGCGTTTCGGGAGGGAGCCCAGAGTACTTTCTCAAAAATTTAAATCGTGTCTCGTAGGGACAGTCTTGTATCGGCAGGAAGAGACGTTCACACCCCGTGTCGGGAGACGAAGGACGTAGCGTGTTTCCAGTTCTCGTCCTCCCCCAGGGGGCCGAAAAGTGTGTCCTCGGTCTCGTCCTCCTAAACGGTTTTGCCCCCTTTGAAAGGGTGTAGGAGAAAATGTACACTTCCTTGAGGGGCCCCTCACCGTTGTCAGTACAGTACGTCTGCTGACTCCAGAATCATTCGCGACGATTCGGATATAAGGAAAAGAGAACTTGGTACTCGTACAAGTATAGAGACACACAAAACGTATGTTCTCACTATGTTCGGTCTCGAATGGACTACCAGGTCCCCAATTCTTAAACGGACGTTCCCTGTGTGTAAGTAGGGACCAGTTCCTTGATTCTAGGGTGTTCGTGGCGTTGTTGATTCGGGTGCGTAGATCTTGGGCGCGAGGCGTTGTTCTCTTCGGTGACGTTGCTCTTCGGGTGCGTGGTGTCACTTCTCTCGCCGGGGGCGAGTAGTGTTGACCTCTCACCGGGGACGAGTGGCGTCGACCTCTTTCAGGTGGGTCGTCGTCTCTGGGTCGTGACGGTCTTTATTGGGACTTTTTCTTCCACTATGGTCGGTTCAAAGTTTTGAATGTCACAGAGTATTTATCGTATAATAAACAATAAGATAGGGTAAACGAAAAATTGACGTCATTAAAATGTAAAAAAAGAGGAACCTTTGTAAATCCCACGTTTCTTATAAAGGTTAGTTTTAGACAAACTTTCTAATCACATACAAACGAACCATGACTAAGTGGAACAAATCTAAAAAACAAAAAGGGGTTTACTTTCGAAAGTTCTCTACCTTTAATTACACAAAAAGTAACGTATTCTTTCTTTTATTCGCAACCTCACGGGGGAGAGCACGTTTCACTCTTGACTTTATAAATTTATTATTTATGGGATTTCACCTTAGTAGAGACGTCGTCTACGATGCCACGCATCAAATGGATTAAGTCATTCGTTATTCATCTAACGTGCCCACCCGTGTCAAAATTAATCAAAAAAAAAGATTTAGTGTAACTCAATATATAAGTTGTAGGATGAGACAAAATATCTTGATAAAACATATTATGGAACGGAGTCGAATACAAAATATACGGAATATTTATTTGGATACTTTCACTTTTCAGTTTCACAATCAGCGGGTGTACATAGACTAAGAAGTGTTGGGACACCTGACATCGGGTCGTCTGAGGAGACAGGTACCTTAAGAGGTCCGTTCTTACGACGGTAAGAGAAGGAGTCCTCTAGAAGGGTCGGGTCCCTATCTTGGTCCCAGAGGACGTAACGTCCGTCTAAGAAATGACAGACTCGGAGGTCCCTTCCGGGTTTATTTAGACATCCTGACCAGCAAATTGTCCGCACAGAAATGATGGTCTTTTAGGATAGTACATACAGGGAAAAAATTAAAAGTTCATTCATTTATTCCGGTCCCAAAAGATCAAACATACAAATGATCAGAGAAAATTACGATCCTCGTAGAAATAAAATTTTTTATAAGACAACTTCGCATCAACTAAATATCACAACACGAGTAAAGATGACATGTCGTTTCACCAAGTCAATATGCACATAAAAAAAAAAGGACAAGAAAGGGTAATACCAAACAGTACCCTATAACTAATACCAAGGGACACGGCACGTCATCCTGGAACAACAAGTGGGAAAGACATATATTCTCAAATGTCGACAATTACGGTTCGAGGGTCAGGTGGGGAGAGGGGTCGGGAGAGGCGGAACCGTTGTCGACCAGACAAGAGATCCGGACACTCGGCCACAGACACAGCATCTATTCAAGTAAACCCAGCATAAAGTCTCAGGCACATATTCGCTATAGATTCTAATTGAAATCGAAGTCGTAAAATTTTTGGATCAGTTCTCATCTTTATTACAGAAATGCTCCTCTGTAAATAAAACATTTCAATCCAAGTAGACAGCGTGCGCGGACAGTCAGTGGGTGGCGTGGGAGGGCAACAGAGTCGACGGGCGTGCACGTAGCAATGTCAGCAAGGAGAATGACAAAGCCACCGCAAACACCGCAAGACGGTACGTGTCCCTTTCTCTGGCTCTGCTCCAGAGGTGCTTACTGAACGTCGGTCATCGGTCCAGTGTCACACTCGGGTCCCAAAGACTGAGTCTAGACCTCGGTAAACATTCAATCTTGTGCTCACTCGTCAAGAGTCTTGCGACCTCCTAGACCCTCGTGCCCCAACCAAACATAGAGAATAGTGGTTTCCTTACATAAAGAATTTTAATGACCCAAGACCCCGTCCCCTCACACAAGTAAAACATAAAACCAAGTTGTCGTCGAAAAACGCAACAAACTCCCTGAGTAGGTAAAAAAGATTTTTTTTTGACATACTTGTAATGATAATAGAGTTTGTGATTGCACTGGCTACAGCACACATACTGAAAGTAAAAGTATTTTTGGACGACCGACAAAAAAAAAGGTTCACTATAAAATTTAACAGTAAACCTTATATAAACGATTTCAAATAAGACCATCGTACTGAAGTAACTGCACTCATAGTTCTCAAGTTCATTTGTAGTCGGAACGAGTAAGTCCTGGATTTACAGACTACCCGTTGGACTAGCCGTCCAAAGGGGACCTTTACCACATCCAATTACCGAAAACAGAAGGACGTCAAAACTTACTCGTCACTGTCTTGACGAGTTTATAATGAGTTGCCATAAACGACAATGGGGTTTGGTAGATCATTATCTTAAAAGAAACAAAGAGGTCAGTGTCGGGAAAGTCTGTTGTATTTTGGTTTCTATTCGTACTCTATCTGGCTTACTGAGAGTGGTACCATTCTTTCATTTTTTGGCAACAATAAGAGTACTATTAAAAGGACAGAGTAAGATAATGTTGATCATAATTTTTTACGAAAGAATTTTATTACCTCTATCTACGGTTCCGTCTATTGTTCTAAACGATTGTCTGTCATTCTCTTTCTATGTCTTTTTAGTTCTGGCTTTGATTTCTCTTTTTTTTTTTTTTCCGTTTTACTTACCCTGTGTCTTCTCGCTCCTCTGGGTTAAGAAGACCGAGGTCGGACGGTTAACTGAGACCTTCACTGCTCATCGACGTGACCCAAAGAAATATCTCAGTTACAATCGAACACTCCATAGACGTCAAAAGAAATTGTGATAGGAATACATTCTTTAGCGGAAGTTTAGACCAGCTCCCCCTCCCGTGACAAAGGTGTCTACGCAAAAACTTCCGCACAGGGGGAGGAGGGTGGGGGTCTTGCACCTTGAAGGTCTGCAGAAGAGGGGACTCGAGTTCAGGGAAGACCTTCCAGACGAAGTCGCTCTACAGTCATTCGCGGAGCCGACGGTGCCTCCGTCCATCCGGCAGCGAAGACGCAAAGCCGTAGAGGGGGGTCTTTCGTCATGCCAAGGAAAGCTACATAGTTCTTAGATGGCAAAGTCAAGCCCCACCCATCCCCTCCTAGTGCAGTCTCGGCACACAGAAGTGCCCAGACACAAGGAGTCTCAGACGTCGAGGACGACAAGGAACACTTGACTCGAAGTCGTCGTCACGAGACACCTTTTCCAACAAAAGAGGTCAAATACTTCCCCAAATCGTACGTGGTAAGATAATTTACAGATCAAACGAAGCTTTAATCATGAACAACGAAACTAGAGACAACAGACTAGACAGTCCTGAACATCTGGAAACGACATTTAGAGAAATTACACATCTAGCGAGATTGAGTTAAGAATCAATTTAAACAAGAGTGCTAACGTCTATGTGTCTCTATCAGACGTTTTTGGTATCCAATAGAATCCGGCCCCACTCGTAGGGAACATTTGCTAGTATACCCTAGTATAGGGATCCGAGTCGCACGTCGCAAAGGTTCGTAGCGTCACAAAGGACCCTTTCCTTCGTATAAAATGGATGACAGAATTTCTTGACCTTTGTCAACAACGACGCACAGGAATTGTCCTCTACGGCAAACGTTTGGTAAAGAATCAAAAGGCTTGCGTCTGAATGACGGTGACACTGAGACAGAGAGGACGTCGCGTGTCCTCGATTTTCGCGTGCTGAAGAAGTCTCCGTAGCTGACCGTCGTGCAGATGGACGTCTTCCATGGGGACGACCCGGGGGCGGGGCCACGGTCGGGGCTGCGAGGGAGGGCGACGTGGAAACAGACGTCGAGACGCAGGACCGGGACAGGGGTCTCAAGCGGGGGTCGAGAGGGTAGGTGTCGGGTCGAAGCACGAGGAGGTAGGTTCGTGACGGAGGATCGAGTAAGGGAAACCCTGGCGAAGAAGGAGAAACAAATATACATTTTTTATACGCCCTTTGCAGTATGCGAATGTCTATGGAAGTTCGGGTCGGGGTGCAGTAAATTCTCAATCGTACTGACCCATCGTCGTACTTGGGGAACCGAATAACATTCTATAAGAAATTACAAGAGAGACTATGTCCTGTTGTGGGGTTTAATTTCGACAACAAAGGAGTCGTAACGACTAGTCGAAACCTGAGTAGACACGTGTCTGAGGGACCTCCTGACTACGGGACAATCAGGGCGGACGCGTCTGCATCTCGGTCCCGAGACCAGGCCGGTCTAGTCGGAGCCCCACAGACACCCACCCCTACGGGAGAGGACGGGACGGCGTCCGCAAGTCGGAGATCGTCGACCCAGCACCTCCCACGGAGAGGAAACCCCCGGTAACTCCTGGTACATGACGCTAACACTCTCGAACTTACTCACGATGTGTCTGACACCGTGGAACTACAGAAAGCGTCGTTTGAGAAATATCCTGTCGTCCGACCCGGGTCCCGGGCCAGGGGACCATTGGCTTGGGAAGAAGAGACCGAGAAGGTCATGGGAGGTGGGAACTAGGGAGGGGCTCCCCTTCAGTTACGTCGGCTGCGGAAACTGTAGCCGAGTAAACTACTTCTCCTATGGTTTCCGTAGTTCCATATGAACACTCCGAACGAGACCCCTCCCCCTAAAAAAAAAAAGAAAGAAAGAAAACCTTTAGTCTGAAGTATTGACAGAATCATGACCGGACAAACACAACCTGACATTGAATGTTTACTTATAGGTGCAAACTACTTACATCTTCTCTAAGTCTGGACTTAATCTCTGATGTTTTCAACAAACAAAAAAAAATTTAAACAAATAAATCAGTCCAGAATCAACGTCGTATGTCCGAAGAGAGATCAATCGTCATACGCCCGAGTCATCGTCGTACCGCACACCCTAAAGTCAAGGGTCTGACCCCTACCTTGGACGTAGCAGACGTGACCTTCCACTCAAAAAGTGGTGACCTGGCAGTGCCCGCAGGGCATCCTCTCGAAAGAAACTGGTGGGTAAAGTACAAACTATTTGACTTTTTATCAGTGTAACAATAACTAAACCTATCTAACCACCAATTGTCTTTTGAGTCTACATAATACTTCGTCCTTTTTGTTGGTACACTACCGTTTGCAATGGACCGAAGTTCGGTCTCTCGGTCGGCAGAATTAAGAGGGTTTAAAGGGTCAGAGAGACACAATCCTACTTTTCCCGTTTGTCGCACTTAGTAGAGTGTGAACAGTTAGTTTTCACTTTATTAGTGACAAAAAACATGTATATTGTAGGAGACGTAAAAAGTTTGAGACCAAGGATAGTGACAAAAGGTTCATCTGCTCCCGTATAAATCTCTACTACTCAGTGCTCTGTTTCAGCGGGAGAAAGCCGACGACTCAGTTTCGTACAGTGACGTACAGTTCAAGAGTGACGAGGGTGGAAGAGTCGAAGGGGGTCTCAGAGGGGGAGGGTTTGTCGTGTTGGGAGACTCTCGGCGGGGGGGCGGGGCGGTGGCACAGGAATCGCCGGACGCAGGGACCGGAACACAGTCGAGGGACCGGAAAGACTGGTCCGTCGGTCGACATTTACACTAACCACACGAGCACCCAAGTCAAAGAGTCCTACCTCCCACCGCCTCCTCGAGTCCTCGTCGTGTCGCCTCTCCCGGCGCCGGCGAAGGGACCAGCCTCGGAACCGAGGGGACCCCCACTGTCGGCTGATGACGGGTCTCCGGACCGTAGAGGGCACGGGACATGTCGTCCTGAACAACCCCCACATTGATCGTGGGACGTCGAAGCCCTCGTCGGGGAAATGTCCCAATAGAGTTTCCTAGCGACGACAGTGTCTTCTCAAAACAGTAGTCTGTACGACGAGAGGTCGTTTCCTGTGATTTTTCTTTCACTTATAGGGTACCCTCGGGTACTTTAAAAATTATAAGTTTCCCCTAAGAGTACGAAAACCAAAACAGTCGACATCAGACCGGAAACCTCAGTCTGTGGGACCCGGGTCTACGTGTGAATCATGGTCTCACTCGGCCCCGACGAAGCCCTTGGAGACCTCGTGAAGTGGGGGGTACCTCACTCGCTAAAGTAACGGTCCGGAGGAGACCCGAACCCAGTGGACACAGACGGAGGGCCGTCAACGCGATTGCGGAGGACAACACGTCCAAAACGAAGAAGGACTCGGTCCGACTCTTCCGACACAGAGAATTTTCGTCGGCTTTATCGTGTGGCAGAAATTCCTTTTTGTCGAGCGAAGACCATCCCGAAACAAAGTACGTAAAAAGTGTATCCGACTCAGTATTTCTGGTTCCGAGAGACCGGAATGTCCTCGACCTTGGGAAATATGTATTTCGTCTTTTGCAGGTAAAGCCTCGTTGACGAACCCTTTCCTCCCATAAAAGTGAAGGCGGTCTGAGGTCTTAGACAGGGTCACAATAGTGTCCCACGAGTGGAGCGGAACTACGAGACTGTGAGGTGACGTACGTGTGTGTGTGTGTGTGTGTGCACAAGTGTGAGTCCTGTAGGTTTTCCAGTCGTGGACCGAACCAAACCCGTGGACCTCTTTCGTCTTTCCCCTTTTTGTCATGTGTAAAACCGGAGTCTTAGAAGTGAAGTCCGATTGTCCAGTTTCCCGTCCACCTCTTGTAGGGGCAACCCTGGACCTACGTCCAAACAAGTCACCAGTCCACCAAGTCCCTACACGGTTTCCGGACACCCGGTCTCGGAGTGGGAGTCAGAAAGAGGTAAAAGGAAGGTTCACTGAACGGATATCATTTTAGAGAGGACATGAGTGGAGAGTCCGTTCCCTCACTCACTCAGTTCGAAGATCTTTCTCGACACGAAAACTCTTTGTCCGGACAATAAAAGATAGTCATCCTAGCGAACAGAAAGACGGTGTTTTGACATTGAGTCTAGACTTTTTCATAAAAGAGTCGAGCGAAAGTCTCGTGTCGGAGTAAATCCTCCTTCTTACTTCTTAAGACTCATTATCAAACCGTCTCTCTACGACAGTAATTCATATTAAAAATAATATCACGGAGACTTTCCGGTTCAACGGATTTGAGAGGTGCACAGAACTCTAATTAGGACGACAAGTTGAACCTAAGTAACCTTCCAAACACCCAACTTGTCATTTAAGTCGGACCAACTGGAAAAACATAAAGAGTGAAAGGTCTAATTACCTCCCACCCGGGTCTCGTCTCTCGGGAGGACCCAAGAGGGAACAACTACAGAGATTTGGGTATGTCGAGACCAAAGGACAGAAATGTTTATTTTTCACACAGGCACGAGTCAGGGAATCAGCACAGGTTGAGAAACACTGGGGTACCTGACGTCGGGCGGTCCGAGGAGACAGGCACCCTAAGAGGTCCGTTCTTACGACCTCACCGACGGTAAAGGAAGAGGTCCCCTCGAAGGGCTGGGGCCCTAGTCTGAGCGCAGGGGACGTAGGGGACGTGACCGTCTACCTAAGAAATCGAAATAGCGGTGGGCCCTTTAGGGTGCTTATCTCATCGGAGTGATATTGACTTTAAAAGAACATCATGAATTATCTTTTGGGGTATATACAATTAAAAATTAACCGTTTTTGCTTGATTCCTACGACATCTTCTAACCGGACTTAGACTGACTGTGTCCCAACCTTCACTTCACAGGAATAGAACATAGTCGGACACCACCTGGGGTCAACAACCCAACAGGAAACAAAACAAAAGGAAAAAAAAGGATCTTTTTGAAATACCTTCATATCAACTACATGTCATAATATATCGAATGTCAACATGTGACATCACTAAGGGTCAAAACTTTCCAAGACGAGGTAAACGCCAGGAATACTTTGTGACCGGCACAAGAGGCACAACATATCATATACGGACTGACGAGCTGCCAACAGTCGTCTCCAAATACTGGCGACTCTTCAGCCGAGGATCACCAAGATCGGACAGCGGAGTAGTAGAAGAGTGTGTGTCGATGCCACGAAACCCTAGACAACGGAAACACTCGTACAGTTTAGTATGTACAGAACTAAAGAATTTTATTGTTCGAAGAACTAACGCTGGTTCTTGAGATGTTCTTGAAGGGAGACCACTAGAGACTCGCGACCGTCGTCCTTCACCGCCTTTGCCAAATACTTCGTCATTTACGTCTGTGCCTATTTTAGCTCCGGTCCTTCTCTCGATTTTTATTCGTCGAACCGGTGCTTCTTCCATTTTATCGGCCACACAGAGTTCTACAAAGATTGCGCTACTTAAAAGTTATAGAGAGCATTTCGTCTTTTGTCATAGACCCAGTACTTCAGGAAGGTCGCCACCCTCCCCCTCCCCTACGGTAGTCAACAAACTTAAAATGGACCGGACCCTCCCAAGTCGCACGTTACTATAACGTCTCAGCAAGCAGAAATAGATAAAATAAATAAAAAATTAAAAATAACTTTATATCAACTAAACGTTGTAACACAATCGAAGTCCATGTGTCGTTTCACTAAGTCGATACGTACGTATACATTTATATACATAAGAACTATAAAGTTTCAGAAATCAGGTGCGTGTACATTATACATCTCTCCAACAGTCGTCATAAAACAGTTATGAGAACGGAAGAATAGAACCTCACAAAATCCCGGTTAAACCTTGGAAAAAAGGAAATTTCTCATTCATACTACCACAGTCCTTGTCCCGGTCGAAGTACCCGCAGACCGGACGGACACACCATAGTAATCCTGGGGGGGGGGGGGGGGGGGGGNGGGGGTCCAATTACGAGACGACCGTGGTAGAACTCCAAGAATTATTAAAAAATTGTTCCTTGGACGTAAAAGCAAAAGATAACCCGGGGTTTTTCCCACCACACCTTGAATCATAATGCACAAATAACAGTTCTCTGTGCTCATGCATGTATAATGTTTGTCGTAATTTCTCAGTGGTTTGGTATCAAAATAACCGGTATAAACTCACTGGATGATCCTAAAGGTTTCCTATTATGTAGTGTAGGTCGTAATTTTTTTAACCAGTAATAACTAACTGGTTTATAACGGACAGAACTAAAAAGATTCCGAAATACCTAAAACCTAAATTTGAACAACACCAATCACTGAGTCTATAGAAACCAAAACGAAGATTCGTTTCTGGAAGGACTCCAATTGTATATCATTCTTACTAGTTTTTGGTAAAGTCAGATACTTGTCGAACGAAACCAACCCCGTAGAACTACGTCCCAAGGACCCAGAACAGTCAAGGATCTTCCCAAATAGTGGATGAATCTTTTCGCAGGAGGTAGCGTCCTACTTACTGAGGAATCGACTTTTAGTGGACTCAACGTGGTTCCCTCGCACTGTCGGGGAAATTGGAACGAGTGGAGGTGAGACGTCCCTTTCCCCGAAATAAAGATTCGATAAGACATCTCTTCACCCAGGTAACTTTAGTGAGATCTGGTGTAAAAGGTCTTACCTAAAATGCGTCCTTTAATGTCGGAGTCATCAAAGGAGTTCCCTCTGGGTACTACAGTGATCTTAGAGCTGTCTAACCTGGGTCTTTTGTTTTTATACATAGAATTACTGTAACAACTTCACATCGGAAAATTGATCTTGACGTTAATCTTGTAGATTGTCTTGTCACTTAAATAGAAGTTTATATACATTCATTAAAACTATATTGACCCAGAACCAACTCATAGAGTCTCCAGTGGGTATGTGCTTTTATATCAGATCCGAATCTAGAGACTTCATTTTTATCTTCTGAACGTGAAATTCATATGAACTCTTCAAGTCTCTGGAAAAGGTAATTTGACCGTTGAGGCACTTGGTATGGAGTAGTGGTGCTTGGCAGGAGACCGGTACGGGAGAAAGTAAGTAGGGGAAGGACGAAAACAGGTACACTATGTTGTACTCAAAACGAATAAATAGTGTACCTAGAGGTTGATTCTCACATTCGAGGGACTTCCGCTCCTGAAGACAGAAATAAGTGACGACACGGATCGTGGACACGTAGGTAAGGGAAGTATCGACTTACTGCCCCACTCACTACTTACTTACTTATTTACTAAAATCGTACTAGTGGTTTCGGAGATTCCTTCCGTCTCGTTCGATGAATTTTAACTGGAAAAAAAGCTCTGTCATGAAACGACATATTTACATTAGTCTTGAACCCTACTCTCGCTTAAGCGAACCAGAGAGATGTATTGGTATATAAGCTTCCCATTAATATTGGAATTCACCTTCTTTCTTATCAAAACTAGGAACACAATGAAACTAAAGAAACCTGTTTCTTCGGAGATTTTTTATCTGGCAATTTCCCTCTGGGGGTTACAGTACATTTGCGTGTCCACGAAATCCGCGTCACATTAGTGGGAGACAAGGGGTTGACAGTGGGACGTATTACCTTTGTGATCAATCGTCTGTTCGAAAAAGGGAGAGTCTCACTACCTCCTCGTAGAACTTAAATAGTCTTATACCTCTTTGCCGGTAGATTATACACTCGTCTCTCGACTTCTTCGAACAAGAAAGTACACGAATTTTCGCTTTCATTACTAAAGATATCTCACAAGAGAAATATCGTCGAACAAGAAAAAGGTCTTTCGCACAGTAAGAAAAAAAGACTCTTCGGAGGCCCGTGCGACAAAGGCTGGGGCGACTTGCGAGGCGACACAAGACACGGAGTCTAATGCGGGACCCCTCTCTGACGTAGCACGTACCCACGTACGACTTCGACCCCTTGGGAAAGGACTGGGTCACCGTCGCGGCGATGAAAATGGAGAAAGGCTTGTCTGAACTTACCTCTCCTCTCCCGCTCAGCGCTCATTCAGACGTCGAAGCCGGGCGCGACCAAAGGTACCACTAAAACATAGCGACCGGACAAGACATTTTGGAGGGGGACACGAGACGCACAGAGAAGATTCGACATATACACTCTAAAGAGTACAAGTCTGAGAGTCTGAGGAGGCTTAGTTCCTTCCTAAACCATGGGGAACTTTTATCTTACACGGTAGGTCCCTTTAGTCTCGTCCGTCCAAACGCCTTCCGACCTCTCGTTAACCCACCTAGGGTTTTCCCCTGTTTTTGACCCTGAAACCTCAGTCTCCACAAGTCTGTGTGACGAGCACAGAGACCCTGAGTCTTCGTGTAATACAACTGACTCGGAGTCAAAGGAGTAGACATTTTCCCCTCTGCACCTTTACCATTGTTATATTTCGTTTGATATGAGGTTATTTTTAATTATAATTTTTTTCTCTTGTCCTTATCATTGTTGATGATGTCACAAACGTATAAATAGAACCCGGTCTACGACAGGTGTGTGTGTGTGTGTAAATTAAACGAATCGTGGGAATCTTCAGGTTGGAATATTTCTCTCTTGGTCCCGAATCTCTCCCTTCCAGACCAGGGTCCCTGTCCAAACCCACTCCTCACTAAGACTGGTTCCAGACGGACACAGGTACTACTCCGGAAGGGCTCAACCCCAGTCCACTTTGTTCCAGTTACGACATCGGGTTCTTCGAACCGTGGCTCCAGTATCATGGACTGGGAGGACGAAACGGCGTGGACAGACCTTCTGATCTTCACCCGAAGTAGGTTAATCTGTCCTTCTGTCTATGCCGTCGGAAAATTCCAGGAAAGTTCCCGATTACAAATACTTGCTCTTCTTTCTTTAAAGACTAGGGGCGGTAGTGACCATCCTCCAACCCGTCGTAAATAATTTACGGAAGACACACTTCTCGGTACCCGAGTACAGGTACCTTCCCTCACTGGGTCCACCTTCCCAAAGACGAGAACCTCTCCCTTCCAACCAGTAGTATTCGTCCTGTCACCAGGGTTGACACTTTTTACATCACCCACATAGTCTCATGCCGAAGGGGAACGGACCTCGTACCTCGGGTGGTCACCACTCGGGTGTGGACCCCATAAGCCGAAACCTTACTCAAAACGTTTGGGATCAACCACTTCTACGGTAAATTAACACTCACTGACGACGGACTCGTACTGGCGTAAGAGGTGTTTGCTCGTCTTAGAAGAGTGATGATGATCACGGCATCTTCAGTAGAAGATTTTTAATCACGTCGGTCCTAGCCTCAACTCTAACTCTTTTGAGATACCCTCCTAGGAGTCAATATTGAGTTCATGATCATTTATAACACATTATATTTTATGTAAATATTTTATACACATATATTAATATAAAATATATTATAATGTACACATAAAAAATGTAACGTCTTATATTAAGATATTACATGAAATCATAATTAGGTATGTATATAGTAATATATATTACAAATAAACGTCAATCACTCACCGGAATCATTCAGTGACAACATGTGTAACTTTCCTCTAATAGAGTGAAAAGTCTTATTAGTTTTTGATTTTTTTCTATTAGAATAAAACAAATGGTAACCGACACTGTTTAATGGAACCAAAATTTCCTTATATATCACAGATAAGTACTTCGATACAGTACACGAACCCATCTAAGCATTCAAATTCAGTCCTCTTTTCTTTACACTCGAATACTACCACAACAAAAAGTAAATCCTAAGGACCTCATAAATGGGGTTTTTTGTATTTTACCATTCCACGAGTCTCAGTGACTACGTTACTACGGTACCTGGGTCTCCCTGGTAGGAAAGACGTGTAGTGGACACAAATATCGTAGTAAAGCTATACTAGTCTTGGCGTCAACGCATGTTCGACTGTACGGGTTTGCAAAGGACTCGACGCCCAAGTTTCGGTCACGGTGGGGACATCGAGGACGTATAGTACACATAGCGGAGTAACAAGGGAGTGTCGTCCCAACTAACGCAGGTCCCCTCACACACTATGGCCTCTCCACGCACGTTAGGTGTGAGCAGGGGTGCAGTCATGACACGACTCCCTTGTCGAAACGAAAGACGGAGCATCTCTATAAAGAGAGAAACGTCGAAAGAAACTCTATAAAACTTAAAAACATGTAAAGGGAACATCAACAAAGAGGGGGTGAAGATCTTATAGTAGTTTCTTTCTTTTTACCGACAAAAAAAAGGAAATGAAATAGACTCGACCATCAAAAGTCATACTAAATAAATGAATTTTTAAGTGTGTTATTACTCACTTCATTAAGTAGTAGAGAATAAAAATGGTTGTCGTTTTAAATGACTGTTACCTTGTCTAACACAGGCACCTTCTTTGAGTCTAATTTCTGTTTTTCACGTAAAACAACTCTTATTTTCCTCCCTTCGTCAAACAAAACGTCACACTCCACTCAGAAGTAACCATAAAAGGTGTCCCCACTTTCAAGGTTGTTAATACATTTGCAAGTCGTTTCTACGGACGGACGGATAGATTGTAAAAGAGTCAGGTACGAAATAGTGAGTGTTTGAATCGTTCATTCAGTCTTCTATATTCAAAAACCGTTTAATTGTTAATAAAATTTTCTTTACAAGAATCTTCTACTGTTGTCCTTCCTGTCCTTTATTACACCAAGGGGGGAGAGACCTTTGGTAGGTCATTAATTATCCCCGGAGTTTAATGTAAACAGGGTGTCAAAGGGTCTAGACGAGACGAGAAAGTCTTACAAATTTAACTCCAAAGACAAATTCATTTGTATTCTAGGGGTTTATTGACACTTGTCCCTTTACGGTAAAAAGAAAGGAACTCCAAGATAGTATCGGGTCTGAATTAAGGACTTGTGAATGGATGACTCCATAACTCCCTCCCACACCTCCACACTTTTTTCTCGCATAAACCTCTTTTCTCGCCATCGTCTATATTTCTACACAAATAAAGCACTGAAGTTGTGAAAAGACGACCCCGTCCCCCACCACACACACACACACACACACACACACACACACACACACACACATTTCTATCTCTCGTACAAATTTCTCTATTTGGTTGTCGACTAGCTTTTGGTATACGAATTAATGAAGTACCGTGGTAATGTGTACACTTCCACGAAGAACTCAAACACTTGTAAGGAGGGACCCCTGAAGGGACTACCAGGTCATCAATTCTGAGGTGCGACGGTGACGTCCCTGTACCCAAGTCAGGGAGCAACCCCTTAATTCTAGGGTACACGACACGTCGAGTCGGTTTTTTTCGGTTGAGGAGTAAAATAGAAGATCTGAATTCAACACCATTCTGTAGTCTATAGCGTCCCCTAACGAGATGTCTCAGTTCCGTCGTTCAGAGGATCACCCCGACATACTCCGAGGAGACTCGTTCCCCGGGCACCCCCTTCGGAGGCACGCTGAGGGGGGAAGGAGTGACCGGAACCCCTCCCTGTACCCCACACGAAAGGGATCCCCCAAGGCTCCGGTAGACCTGAACGGTCTCCGAAGGTGTACACAGTCGTCTCGACACTGTGACAGGGTTGAGGAGGGGAGGTACACAAACGGGAGTCTCACTGGGCCTCAAACACGTCACCTTCTTTCTCGACTGTCTCTGTAAGTACCTCCGGGTCGCCGACGATGCCGCTCGGGGGTTCAAGGAGTTGTTTAGGGCGAGCCGGTAGCACCTTGAGAGTTTCGGTGGGGAGACGGTGTCCTTGTCGTTGCCGGAGACTTGGGGACTGGTTACCCCTCCCAGGGCCCTCTTTCGTGGAGGAGGCCCGTCAGGTGCACCCGACGAGTCAGGAGTCTCACGTCGGAACCCCTTTTCACACTCCTACTCTCTGCCTCAGCGAGGGGAGACCCCACGAGACACCGACCCCACCCCGGTCCTGGGGCTCTACGAAGATGATCCTCACCACTGGTGGCAGTCCGAGTCCCCGTGAAGGAGGGAGGATTCCCGGAGGACGGTGGTAGCGTAGAGAGATAGGAGTTTTGATGACTTCTTTACGTTTAGAGGAAAAAACGGTATGCAAAGAAAACCAATACCCACTTGGATCTTGAACTTTACGAAGGACGACTAGTGCCGTGAAAAATGTAGACGACAGTTCGTATAGAGTCTGAACGATTCTACCCCAACTCGTCAGACGACAAGTCTAGTGGGACATGACGGTGCAAGACAGACAGTTATCGGTGAGGACCCAAACTGACAGAAACAAGGTACGATGATCCCCCTACCGTCTGGTGGGGCCCCCACAGAGAGTAAGAGGACCCGAACTTTCGACGTCTCCAAAAGAATCTCCCAACGTGGACCCGGGAGGGGTACCCACGACGTGGGTGCCCATGGTGGGACGGACACTGTCCCTCGAATCCGTCGACCCCTAGCTCCTGGGACGGGGACTGGGGTGGGGACGGGGGGCTCCCACACCTTCGTGAGTTGAGACCTCCGTAGTCTAGTGTCTAGAAGTCTTCCAAGCGTCACCGAGATGGGTCTCCGTCACCACCAAATGTAGAGTTCCGTTATCGATAAAAGTTTTGGGAGGTTCAGGTGTCGTGAAAGGACACAGACCCACGGGCCCTGGCGGACCCCCGCCCCCCGCGGACAGAACCCAAACCTGTCTTCACCAGTACACTGGGTCGTGGAGACCAAGGGAGACGGACTGGAGTCCTTCGTAGCGCCATTACTTACCCAGTTCCTTTCTTTGATCCAAACTCTAAAATCATATTAAATTTTACTTATAAGAACTTTTTCCTTACGGCTTCTACTTACACGGTCATCCCATCGACACCCACAACTTGGGCGCGACGGCAAGTCGACAGTAGTCACTGGGGCCCGGGCCTGCCCGGCAGGACACTGTCGTCACGGACCCAGGGCCACCGGCAGGAGAGGGGCCCGAACCTCAGTCCGGGACTTATTCACGACCGGAGACTTTGGGTCACACAAAGGGTCACTACAGGAGGTACAGCAGTCTGATTTTTATTACTGTCATTAAGAGTTTCAGTTGCAAAAACAGGGTAAGAATCACGTGAAGATAACAGACAAAGGTTCAGCTGACGAGTGTTATATTTATTGAACTGTAGCATTAATAGACATAGGACAGGAACTATAAAAATCACCAAGGTTTAGAGACACAAATGTAAGTACACGGTACGAGTGGCCCTTTCAGTCAGGAAGAATTGCTTTACTGCAGGACTCTCAAACCCTTCTATCAATGACTTTCTCGGAAAACAAAGCATCCTTAATGGAACCTTTTCTTAGACGCTCCGAATGACAAACAGAGTGACCGATCAACCTCACATTATGTGTACAAGACGAGAGACGACAAACGTTACATCTTCAGTCCCGGATGATAAATGTACCTAAGAGGACTAAATTTTCCCTTCTTCTCACAAGTTTAAGATAAAAAAAAAAAATTCAACTTTATTGTTTTTCTACCTCTTCCCTTTCGTGAAGTACTGCTCACTTGTAGAAGGGTATCGCTGACAGTGGCGGTCGCGACGACATCACCGAGACAACGTTCGCGTGCACACGAGTCGCGAATGTCAAGTCTCTACTCATTTACCGTCAAATCTTTAGCGGCTCGGAGCGCGAAGACGGTCTCATCTCTACGTTGGAGAGCACCTCTTCCATGTGCTTAAGGAGTCCCCAGACCCGAATCGTAGGGTTGTAACGCATGGGTCCCGTGGTCGATACGGTCAAACGTAGAGACTTTTTGTAGTAAATTCGAGACCTGGTCTTGTATTCCAGTAGAAGGGAAACCTTTTCTTTTTACTTAACCTTTGTGGGACTTTCGGGACAACGGAGCCTAAATAAGGTTCATTTGAAAGTGTGAAGGAGTTGAGCTCTATTCCTGTCCCGACTCTTTACAGTGCACCCGCAGTAGATAATTTTCATGAGACACTCCAATCCTACTCACCGAAAAAATCCCGCCCAGGACCCAACACAACCCCAGATCAAACTGTCGGGGTCTCTCCGGTCAGAAGGAGGACTTGAGTAAACACGTCGGTAAGACTACCCCATGCACAGAGACGACGGTCTACCTTCTGAAAAACCCTTGGGAAGACACGGTGGCACCATGGGTGTGCCGGTTTCTTCAGTCAACAAAAGTCTTCCGAACCATATGCACCGACAAAATCCAGAAGTACAAACCGACATTGATGCAAACCTGGCAAGTTTTCCTATCTTAACTCGTGTTCATAATAGTAATAAAATCTAAATATACCAACCCTACAAAATTGCAACAGCCTCTTTTAGCAGTTTCGACTATAAAAATATTTTAATACAATTGTTACAGAGCTAAAGTATTTAGTTTCCCTAGTAATTTCGTTTCGGATTTTTACCTAATGTGACGATACGCTGTAGATACTTTACTTAATTTTCGAAACCTCTTAGGCTCCAATAAATAAAGAGAAAAAGTCGGACAATTGTAAGAGGAACCACGTAAATAGGGGAATACAGTAACCCCGAGTACCAAAAAAGGAAGAGACAGTACAAATTCATACTAAAAAGTCGTTTTGACGATCTTTGGTCGACAACAAAGTGACGATTCTTCTTGCAAAGTGATGAACACGGCGATTGACCAGTTAAGTGTCTGTGCTGTTGAAGTTCAAGACATACATTTCTCTTCTTTCTGTCGTAAGACGAGTTCTTTCTGTCGTTGTTTCGACCTCTTCATCTACCCCGTTGTCGGTGTTTGTCGCTGGAAGAATTACGTCACAAAGCGGAAATAAACGTCAAACTTTACGAGGCATGTCTGTCACCGTTGTTAACAAACTTCTGGGAGTGACCAGTAAAAAATTTTTACAGTAACTGGTTAACTGTTACACCAAATTGAGACTTCTAGTTTTACACAAGGGGTCGGGGTGGACTCCTAAAAAAAAAAAATTAAAGTAAACCTTAAACATCAAATCAGTTAGGTTATGTTGCAAACTGAAAAAGACACCTTAACTGAAAGGATTGTAAAGTTTTAAAATTGGGTTGTTCTTCTTTTCTTTTAAGAGTTTCGACCTGAAGAAAAACGAGTTACATTTAGACAATTTTTTAAACGTCACACGACCACATTCTATTTTGAAAAGAACGTACTAAATTAATCAACACTAAAAAGAGTGAATGTAAGTCCCTTCACATACACACAATAAGTCTCTATGAACTCCTCACTTACGGAACGGACGGTCCCCTACCCACACAAGAAACATGGGTCTCTCCTCAGTCGAAAGTAAGTCTAGACACTGTCTACGACTCTTTAGGACCATCTTCACCCCGTTTCTCTTTTTCCTCACATAAACGACCATTTTTGGGTAGAGAAATGTGGTAGTTCCTGGTCCCTTCAATGTCAATTTGAACCCCGAAGTCCCAACTGGAGGAGAATCTTCTTCTCAACTTTCATTGAGAACATTCTGAACCAGAGAGACTGACACCTCGACGACCTGAATATTCTACGACAAATGAAAGGTGGCCCTGAAATGCAACGGGGACAAACAGTAGGTCGTGGGGCCCCTTCCGTGCACCTCGGGTCTCGAACGACGGACAGACCGACACACACGGACCGTCGGTTCGTCCCCGGTCTCACCTCCACACCCACAGACAGTCACGGGACGGGACGTCCAGTCCACCCCTACACCGGCGGGTCCGGGACTTCAATGACATTAAGGGACGGTTATTGTTCTACTCCGAACGGCGAACTCGGTCCGCCTCACTCGAGAGTCAAAAATTGAAAAGTTTTGTAAAAAAAGGGGGATTTCAAGATTGTACTAAAAAGGAGGACGTAGCCCAACTAAACTCTTCGAACTTTGTTAATTAGTAAATTTAAGTACAATTATTCTTAAAAACATAGGTCCGGTGTAAAAAATTTTAAATGACATCTTACTTACTTTCAACTTGAGCTTTTACTATGAAGAACCAAAGGAGCTTAGTATTATCGGAAATCTAAAGGAAGTAGGAGTTTCTGAATTCTCTCGGTAAGAGACTGCTCCCACTGTCTCTACGAGACCGTTACCCCTGTGCTCACTGGCCGGTGAAGTGACCGTACCGACCCAATCGGGAATGACTACTTACATCGTGGGGTTTAAAATTTAACGGAAATAATTTTTGTGTGTGCAATGTCTTTTACCTAATTGTCATATACGTAAGTAGGTTTGGTATATATCCTTTTTAAATTAAGAAGTAAAGTCTGAATATGTTGAGTACAAGAATGTCATTTGAGAGAATATGGATTTTTTAGAGCTTCAGTAGAGACTTTTTGACTATTGATACGAAGGTAACATCAAAAGAAGGATTGTATTTTACACAGAGTACACTCCCATGTCTTCCCTCTTTATAAAGATTAGTACATAAGTATAAAGTTTCCTGAATTTTAAGTTGAACAAAGAATCAACTATATAAGGTACTACATGTGAAATATATACCAAATATTCGATTCGTGACCGGTAAAAAAAATTCAAAATAACAAACATAAAAAGATACAAAATTGATTATCTACACCGAAAAAAGACCCATTGTAATTCTACGGTTTGATGTATATATATATATATATATTTTTGTTCTCAAGATAAAATCGTGTTTTCGCAAAATATAATAAATAACTTGGGAGAGAAACAAGAGTAGTTTTTGTAAGGAATGACGAAGACGAGGAAAAATAAACATATCAAACAATAAATTCTTTTGTGTGAGGAAAGACAAAGCAAAACAAAACAAGTGTTTTATTTTCGGATATCATCACACCCCCGCACGCCTGTAGGGAAGAGTGCCGGCGTCTGACAAAAGTTGTTGTCGATTGGGAGTCTGGACACGGCTCTCCGTGCACGTGAAGAACCCATTGTAGACTGGCACTTGAACGGTACTTCATGACGAAAGTAGATGGAGAAGACTTCCGGGACACGAACACCTGTCCAAGGGACTTGCGCAGTGAGATCTGGTCGAGGTAGTATCTTCTCGAAGTCCTTTCGTACAGCCTCAGGAGAGGAGTACTACAGCTAAGGTGTCGTCGTGTATCCCCGGGGTCGTTCGTCCCGTCCATCCATGAGCATACCGGTCGGAAGCCCTCGACTTCAGGTGGACATCTTGTAGTGAAGACTGAGAAGGAACACGGCTTAGGGAGTTAGTTAGAACGGTAGCGGAGTTCTAAACTGGCATCGTGGACTAAGCAGTCGATGGATTTACCTTCGGAGAAGAGGTGCTAGAAATCTTTTGCCGGCTGACCCAAATTTTCGTCGTGAAGACCCTCGTCGAGGAAGCTTGCACTGAGAAGGGTGGAGCGACTAAGTTTTACTAAACCCTTTACCCGAACAGGTGGCAATTTTGAAACGTTTTCCAGAATAAAAGCTCGTCTGGAAACTCCCCAGGTGACCTTTATCTCACTTCTACCCAGGGACACTCCCCACTCGTCCAGACAGGAGTGTGCGACTGTAAAAAGAGAGGAACACAGGGGACGACGTATTGGTAGGTACACCAGTGTATAAACAAGACAAACACCGGTTTCCCATTGTGGAAACTTCTTTATTTAGGCAAAAACGAGCACGTAACGATATGGTTTTATCCAGTCACTTAAGTTAAAATATTTAGATTTCTAACATGGACAAAAGACCAAAAGAGAGAGAAGGGTAGTTAACACGGTCGCCTCCAGTGTCGGAGGAGAATCACACACCAATGGCCGGACTTTAGCAAAGGGTACACTCTACGACCCGGTCCAGACTCCAGTGGACGGGGCACGCACCGTACAGTGACAACCAATCGTAGCGGTAAAAAGTACCAATAAACCCCCCGTCCGTCCGACCAAAAAAAACAACTATTTAATGAATATATTTGGAGTTATTTTTCCTAGACATATGTTTCTCTGAATTGAAACCACACGACAAAAAGGTGGGTCGATTTTGGAGGTAAAGAAGTAGTTCGACAAGCCAATAGTCCTCCACTGAAACATTCTTTACGACTAAACCCCCTTTAAGTGTGTCTCCGTCTAAAATAACATCCTTCCCTTGACGGCTGCTCGAAAAGGACGGTTAAAGTTCCTAACAACCTCGTGTCGGTTCAAGTCACAGTCCCAAACCCTCTGATTGGACGAACGCCTTCCGTACCTTTCCGCGGTCCTTTCAGACCCTCTCGGCCCCCCAGACAGAGTAGAGGTCAAAAAGATCCTCTAGTCGGTCCGGAGGGCGCACACGAGAGTCCCACTGGGACCGCAGGGAGGGTCTGCAATTCCGGAGAGGAGGTAGGGACGAGGGTGTTTCTGGACTCCTCTCTGGGGGCACCGCACACAGTCAAATTCGGTCTTTAAATTCCTCCACCACCGGGGTCTCGGTGTCCGTTCGGACCCGTACTGACGACCGAACAACCAGGTGTCCAACTCCCATCCCATCCATGGAGAGAGGAACTCGACCTCTATGGACAGGGACTGACCGAGTCCTTTCCACCGGTAGTGCCAACCGGGTACCTCACATAGACATAAACGGTTGAACTTTTGGAGAGGGTTTTGTCAGCTGTCCTGGGGGTCGACACCTCGTGTACCAGTAATAGTGCCCGTTTCCCGTGGGACCACCGTCTCGGGAACCAGACTGCGTCATCCATTGGTTCCGGGTGAGGACTCTCGACGTCTCTAGACCAGTGGGGAACCGTGGGTCCTCGTCTCCCTCGTCGGACCCCTGGGATGAGGGTCGTTCCAGTGACCCATCGGAGAAACCAGGAGACAAGAGAGTAGGGATTTAATTCTCTCAACTTAATCTACTGAAACTTCCCGGTAAGATCGGTTTTTGTAGGAGGGTTCAAAGGTAAGTTCCCATTTACACTCCCTGAAGCCGATATGGACCTCTCGCTTTTCCTTTAGAGAAGAGGCGTTCAGGGTCCCGCCGAGGGTGTATCGGACTCATAGAGGAGATACAGTATTCATTCATTCATTCACTTCAGCGAGTCAGCACAGGCTGAGAAACGCTGAGACACCTGACATCGGATGGTCCGTAGAGGCAGGTACCCTAAGAGGTCCGTTCTTATGACTTCACCCAATGGTAAAGGAGGTCCCCTAGAAGGGTTGGGTCCCTAACTTGGGCCCAGAGGACGTAACCTCCGTCTGTGAAATTGAAGACTCGGTGGTCCCTTCTATCCTTACCTAGGAGATACCTAGGAGATACAGTAGAAGGGGGAGTTTGGTACGGAAGGGTTGGGTCTCGAGGACTACCAAATGGACCCGTCCTTGGTCCACAACTTGATTTCCTCTCCGAAAGAAAAGGACCGACGAAAGATTGGTAGGTCCATGGTCTCCAACTTTTTTCCAAAAGTCGGACTCAACAATTCCGACCAATAGAGATTCCTACACTGGTTGTTCCGTTGGGGACTCCGAAGTGAGACAAGAGTACATGCGTCGAAACCTGTACGTGCATTGTTTCGGGGACTCCCCTTCAAATGAACCACCGGGTGTAGTCGAACAGGGATTGTCCACTTTACCCTCTGTCTCCGTCTACCGGTGTCGTCCCTCTGTAAAACGGACTAAAAGTCTATGGGGTTTACTGACCTGAGATGTCAAGAGAAGAATTTCCTATTGTAACCTTTCACCTATTTTACGGGTCAAGTATCTCAACTAAACTATCGACCATTTCCCGAAGGACCTCTTACCCTACCGTTGGGTGAGGTCATAAAACACACCTCTTGAGGTACCTGTCTCCTCGGACCACCGGTGTCAGGTACGTCAACGTTTCTCGGCCCGTGGTGGCTCGGCGACTTGTCGGGGCGGACGGCCCACCACGATCACCATTGGTTGGTCACGTCCTCTGGGCCGAAGGTAGGAAACCAGTCCTTCTAGGGAACCTCCTCCTTTACCGTTGATCGAGGTCATAAGAACGGACCTTTTTGAGGTACCTGTCTCCTCAGACCACCCGGTGTCAGGTACCCCAGCGCCCCTCAGTCTGCGCTGTGCTGTGCTGGCTCGCTTTGCACAGAGATGGACTGACAGTCAGTATCAAAGGACACAACCCTTAAAGGTTTCAAAAGACGGAAAATACACATATAATCACTTTCAATCTACTACGGAGACCCGGTGATCGGACTAGGACAAAATTTGGACAGAACGCGGAGGAACAAAGACACACTGTCTATTCCTACCAAAGCGAAGAGACGGAACTTTACGGGAGGACTGGTTCCTCCTTACCTTTTTCCTTCCTTGTCTCAATGTTTATAAGGTAACCAAACACATTTCAAACCAGGGAGATTGTTTACATTTTATTCTAGTATGACTGACGTGAAAATCTCCGAATCGATGATCTCGACTTGTGTATTAACAACGGGAAAGATCTACGGTAACTTTTTCAAGTGGAGAACATTGAAATTTGCCTCACATTGGATATTTTTAAACCTTAGTGGCAGAACATGTGAACTTTGATTCTATCATAACATTTAGTTGTTATGAAGTTATTTCTTGTTCATATGGGGAAATCAGTCCGAGTTACTAATTCAAACAGACCCAATGTACATTATGTATGGACTATGTCAGTGTAATTTTGTTTTTGTTTACCAACTTTACTGGTAAGGAAGGTTACTGGTACCCGAAGTCTCAGTCCTTCAGGTCCTAAACGTAGGACTGTTGGGGAACGATCGACACACCTGGTCGTGCTGTATGTAGTAGACACTTTCAGGGACGAAAAGAGGAAGGTCCACTCTATCCGGCCCTGGACCCCAGGAAATGGGTTCACAAACGTGGTTACAACCTGGTTGAGGAAAACCTCGTTCCCTTGTGTCTGTCACTCTCTGCTTGTCTTTGACGCACGCACGTGTCAACCCCATTAAGGAGCCTTGTTCTTCCATGTTTTCCGGTGTTCGTCTGACCGTAACACCTCCACGGCCCCCGTTTCCGGCCATGACGCGTGCTAGGTACGTGGACCGGAGTGGTGCCCCCACCCGTCTGGTGGATTCGGCGGGGAGGACGGACTGGACCCGTAGTTGGGGGTGGGAAGGGAGTTCATGCCTTGGTCGGGTGGGAGGAGCCCCTCGTTCGCTCCGGTGGACAAAGAACAAGAGCGAGACAGGACGACGTCGTGCTCGAGGTCCTTTCGGAACGGACCCAAGGAGTAGACCGAAGAATCGTTAAGGACAACTAATCTCGGGTTCCTAGTCAGTCATTGTGTCCGTCACCCGTCCCGTCCCAAATCTCGGAGACCAAACGACGTCACAAAATTCTGACACGGAAGACCCTCCCGGTCTTTCTTGAACCACCCAAGTTTAGGACCGAGAGACGAAAAATTCCAACAACAGCAAGTCAGTGATTCAGTACAAGTTGAGAACCGCTGGGGTACCTGATGTCGTGCGGTCCGAGGAGACAGGAAGTGCCAGAGGGCCTCAAACGAGTCTACGTGTAGGTAACTCAGTCACCCGACACATTCCATTCAACCAAGTAAAAAGGTTCGGTTTCAAAGAGGTACCCATTCTGCCCGGACCCCTTTTGGGATGGAGGGTCCCAACAGCCCTGATCCTCTACTCAAGTACCTTCTGGAGTCCAAACGCACACTACCGCCGGCGGAGGAAGAATCGACACAAAGGTGCGTAACTAACAAATGGTTCTCTGTGGTCGCAAACCAATCCACTACAGGAAGGTCTCTGGTCGACCCTGTACCTCGGCCCGAGAGGAGGAGCGGGTCGACGACACCGGAGGTCAATAGACGCACCTCGTCTCCGCCCTCACACTGACTCACCGGACGGGACCTGTCCCCACCGCAACCCCCCGTCTTACACGAACACAGCCCTCGACAGGGGAGGGGGCGAGACACGGTGGTTTATACAGGTACGCGAGGCTGACGGACCAGTCGCCGGTGGGGCCCGACGGCAGGGGACAGGTCTGGACCTCGAGTCGCCGATTAAAATCTTTACTGAACAGGTGAGTCGACGACGATAGTGTGACCACGTCCCCCTCCCACGCCCTCCTCGCCAGTCCCCTCCCATACACTTGCTGCTGCCACACTCCTCCCCTCGACGTCTGTAAAGAGGAGGCAGGGACGAGCGGGTCGAACCGCCCTCGAGACGCGACGCTGGACCCCTCCGGGGAGCCTGCCCTCACCTAGGACTCGGGAACCGGGGCCCACCTCTTCCATGGCAGCCCGACCCAAAATGCTGTCCGTGGGCCACTCGCCTGCCCGTACTAACAGGCCTCACACGGAACCCTCGACGACCAGAGCAGATAAAGCCCGGAAAGTCGGACGCTCCGGACAAGGGGAAACGACCAACCCACAAAGTGCCTTCTTAAAATGTTGGTGTGCGACCACGCCCCCTTTGAATTTTCTAGTGGGACGAATCCGGGGTCGACAACCGGCTAAGAATTTATAGATATATGTAAATCTCAGTAGCCTATTGGTGAAACCTTAGAGCCGACCGTCTGTCGTTCCAAGCATAAAAAAGTTTCGATGATCGCTAAAGACGAATTGACTCACAGTCAACTACGAGACCCTCGGGTTGAGAAGAAGGGGAAAGCACAAAGGTTGTGACAACTCATAGTCGGCACTACCATTAACCAAAAAAAAAATTAAGGTAAATAAGGTTTATTCGTACCGCTCCCTCCTCCCTCCCCTATCACCCACTGCCAAACTTAAAGTACACCGCGACTGAACTAGGAGACAGCCTCTCCTCCACAAAAGAGACCGAGTGGGCAATCCCCGTAAAGAAACTTACCTCTGGACGTGACCGGAGTCACCCACCGCCCCCCGTCACCTCTGCGACTCCTCCCCTGTGTCTCGAGGGAGGGACCTCAGTCCGGAGTCCCAATCCCGGAACCTCGTCGAAAAGGTATCTCCACCGACCCTCCCCTTTCGGGTCAGTCAAGGTTCGGTGGGTAGACCGGAGCTGGGACCTGAAGTCAGGGTGTCCCGAACCTTATGACCCGACGCCGTAAGTGAGGAACTGGCCGGTTCGTCTACGGATCGACCGAGTCGCGGGGTCGAGTCCTCCCCGACCCCCAGGGTGGCCCCGAAGGACACAGACTGTCCTGGGACCAACGGAACCCCAACCGAAACGATGATTTAAATCCGAGAAGGCCTAGACCCACTATCCAGGCCCACCCGACACCTATTCTAGATCTTATATTGCCGGGTTCTACCCTCCCTAACCTCCCCCTCCCAGAGGCCCAGTGGACTGAAACCTCCCCGACGCACAGTGGGTACTCTGTAGGCCACCGTGGACCCGGTCCAGTGGAACTTATCGGGTCACACCCAAGACGACTGTGACACTGGAGCTAGTCAGGGAGGACCCTAGACTCGAAATCAAGGTGGAAGCTTTGGGGTCCCCGGAACCGCTCTAGTAGGACCCCCACCGTTGCTCCTGAGTCGCAGACACCGTCGCAAAGAGGGTTCCAGCCCAGACGAGTGGAGGTGGCCGGACGGGACACACCCCCCTTTCCGAAAATTTTGTGTGTAAGGGTAGAGTCTTGATGAGGTGTCAGGACCCCCCTTCCCTGGAAGTCCAGGAGTCTGAGATTTGGCTAACTCCCCAGACGCACAAGTTAGCACAGGCTGAGGAACGTTGGGGAACCTGACACCGGGCAGTCCGGGGAGACAGGAGACCCTAAAAAGTCCGTTCTTGTGACCACGGGTGGTTTCGACCTCTTTGTAAAGAGGAGACACCCTCAGCTATGTTGGGGTCCCCCATGGGTGGAACAGTTCTGCGTCCCATAGTATATGAACGTTTTGTATGAACGTGGGTAGGCGATAGTCCCAGACTACTCACGTTTAAAAGTATTCCAGGTACCAGTCGGTTCCTCTTCTGGTCCGTGAAGACCCCCGAAGGACTCGACTCTGGCCCTCCGGGGTTAGTGGCCTCTCTCGGAGGGCCGTGACGGGTTTGTCACCCTTGAGCCCGACCCACAGGTGCTCCCGAGGTTCTCTGTCGGGAAGTCGCCGAGGACCAAATAGAGCCTTTATTTTTGGTGACAGGCTTACCAGGTCAAATTTGTCCATCAATCAGTGTCACCATACACTGTATAGCATTTAAAAAAATTTAGTTATATAAAAATCTCGTTAAAATCTAAGTGTCGTTTTAGCTCCCCTTCCATGTCTTTAAAGGGTATATGGGGACGAAGGATGTAAGTATCGGAGGGAATATTATGGTGGGGGGTTCCCACCCTATAATCAATTATCGACTACTTGGAGATGACTGTGTAGCAATAGTGGGGTTCGGGTGTAAGGTATGTTCCCAAGTGAGAGTTACCACATATAAGACACCCAAACCTTTTACGTGGTACTATACACGGGTAGTGACATAGTATATTTTGTCAAAGCGGTGAGATTTTTGGGAGACACGGGACGTGCAAGTAGGAAGGGAGAGGAGTTGAGGGGCGTCAGTGACTGGGAAAGTGACAGAGACATCAAAACGGAAAAGGTCTTGTAATGTATCAACCTCAGATGTCCTACAGTAGAAATGTCTGACCCGTGAAAAGTAAATCGTTATCCGTAAATTCAAAGGAGGTACAGAAAAGTACCATGGGGATTAAAAATTCGATACATTTTGACTTAATAAACTTTTTACCTCTTTCAGTCAAACTCCGTTCACCTCCCTGGGACTCACGACAGTGTAGGTCGGGGTGGACAAGTGTCTACCCCGTCGACTCCATGTCTCTCCCAATCGTTGAACGGGTTCCTGTGTGTCGAAACGTCACTGTCGTGACTCAAATGTTATCGGTGACGGAAGTTCAGTCCGAGGGGTAAGATCCTTATTATTGGGTTAAAAGGGTTATTGTCCGAAGGGATCACCGAGTCTGTCATTTCTTAGAGGGACGTTGCGTCCTCTACGTCCAAGCTAGGGATGCAGTCCTTATAGGGAACCTCTTCCCTTACCGTTGGGTAAGCTCATAAGAACGGGCCTCTTAAAGTGCCTGTCTCCGTACCGACGTCAAGTACCCCAACGTTTCTCAGTCTGTGCTGACTCGTTGATTGTGAAAATGAAGGGACTATTGGGGGTAGGGATTTTGGAGGTGGCAGTAGGGGGTTTGGAGTTTCCTTTCTTAATTTAGAGTCAAGATCAAAGCTGTTTTTAATCGAAAGTAGTGTGTTTGTTCCAGTAACCCTACTCTCGAGTCTTGGCAGTTCCGTCCGCAGTAAGGGTGAGAGGAAGTGAAGACGAGAGTGAACGAGCGAGAGAGTGGGCGTGTGTGTGAGTGTGCATGTGCGTGTGGTGAGAAAGGCTTCCTGGGTCAGTGGTAGTCGAAGTAGACTTAGTCGAGGCGGACGGGGGTGGTACTGAGTGCGTCGAGGCATTAAAAGGAAAGTCGATGTGTCCCGAAGAGGGACTATTGAAGTAATAAAACTCCTTGATGTCAAACACCGTCGTGTCCTTTCTAGAACCTCTTAGCCACTCCACCTAACTGGTTTATTACACCGGTCATGACCGCGAGTCCCACCGTCCTTCAAGTTCCAGGCCCCCAGGGTTCCCTTAAAAAGAGACGGGCATTTTCTGACGCACGTAAAAGTCGACAAAGAACGCATGGTCGACCCCAAACTCAAAGTCAAAGTACCTCCCGTTCGCCTAATCGACAGTTCTCTCTCTCTACCAACGAGTGGTCCTAATTTACAGAGGGGCGACCCATAACGACATTCGAACCAGTCCTCGCTAGTCGGGGTAAAATGTCTAGTCCTTCACTCTAACTCTCCGAATTCACTGGGTTCCAGTACGTTTCACTTTACTTTCACCCTGAACCGCGGAATGACGGTCTCTGAACAAAGAAACCAGATCAGCTTAGTTGTCACACTCGGCTCTATTTTGTAATACGTCACGAGAAGGTGTCTACTACTTCGACCAAGTTTGAGTAAATAAGACAACTGTCAGATCCTCCCCCGTACTATGATAGGGTCAAAATAGGTCTTTGGACTCCTGGTCTCTCCCGATCGCTGAACGGACCCCGGTGTCTTGGTGATTCGCCACTACCTAGGTCCTCCCTGAAAAGGAGATAAGAGACAGTCGTCACTCAACTGTGTAAAAGAGTTAAGAAAGATACAGTGTAGGTGCATAACAAACTTCGTTCTAATAAAACGAAAAAAAAAAAAAGGGAGAATGGCGAGGAGAGGTGAACTGTACTAAGAGGATCTGGTCCCGAAGAATTGGAGTCGTGATAACTGTAAACCCTGACTTATTGAGAAACAGTACCACCCCCACCCCCGTCGACAGGACTCGTTACATCCGACAAATAGTCGTGGGGACCGGAGATGGGTGATCATGGGACAGAGGTCAACACTGTTAGTTTTTACGAAAATACGGTTCAGTGAAGTCACCACCGGTCGAGAAATGCTGTTGGGGTTCCTGACATCGGGCTGTCCGAGGAGACAGGTACCCTAAGAGGCCCGTTCTTATGACCTCACCCAACGGTACGGGAGGAGGTCCCCTAGAAGGACTGGGTCCCTAGCTTGGATGTAGAGCAAGTAGAGGACGTAACCATCCACACAGGAGAAGGTGATCGCGGTGGTTTACGGACACCCACCTGTGTTAGTGGTGGACAACTTTCGGAAGTAGATCAGGGTAAGACAGGCTGTCGTGAAAGAAACTATTGTCTGTACAAGACATAGACACGACAGGTTATACCATCGGTTATCGGTGCACAGTTTATGTACTTTACACGGACCACGTTGACTCTCCGACTGTAAATGTAAGTAAATGTAAATTTATCGGGGTATACCGATTACCCCGAAGGGTTCACCGAGTCACCATTTTCTAGGGTGGACGGTTACGTCCTCTGAGTCCAAGCTAGGGACCCAGCCCTTCTAAGGGACCTCCTTCTTTACCGTTCGGTGAGGTCATAAGAACGGATCTCCTCTTAGGGTGCCTGTCTCCTCACATCGCCTGAAACCCCAACGTCTCTCAGTCCGTTCTGTCCCTGCTTTGTCGTCCTCGTCGCACCGATTACCGACGACATAATCTGTCGTCTCGAGGTCCGTCGTTGTGTCGTCCTTATCCTTCTGTCGGTACACTACCTCGTTGGTTTGGGACTTTTGTCAGTCCCCTCGAAGCGTCGTCTTCGGACTGGTCAAAGAGTGAAGTGAGACCGCTGTCCTTTGTGGTCTGGCCATAAGACGCCCTAGACCCTCGGTACTCTTTAAAGAGTGGACCCTTTACCAACTTCCGAGGACTACTCTTTTGACCCCCAGTTAGGGTGCCCACAGCATCCACCTAGGGATACACAACGACGTCTCTCCTCTTGGCCCCGGTCCTGCGCCAGTAGGGTCGTCCAATCGAGAGACCTATCCTCCCTTCTTCGTCGTCCGGGACCCGTGTCCCTCTACTCCTGGGACCAAGACGACGACACCCTCGACACTCAGGAGTCGGCTCAGGGAAGGAAAGGGGCGAACTGTCTGAGGTCTTCCACCCAGAAGACCGGACGCTCCCGGCACGTTCAGACGAGATTCTTTTTTCGTTAATCTCGTCTGGGGCGCACAGGGGGGAGCAGGACTCGGTCGTCACCTACACTGGTTGCCCCGTGACTAGCCAGGAGGTAGGTCCTTTAAAGGACACTCGTCCCGACCCGTAGACTCGGAGAGAATACCTTCTACTCAGGACGATCAGGAGAGAACAGGTAGCAAAAGGTAGAGTCCGGAGTGGACGAAACGGGAGGGAGGAAGATCGGGTGGGACAGAGAAGTACACGAGAGAAAGGAAGACAATTGAAGGGATGGAAACAAAGGGTGAATAGGGGGAGGGACAAGAGGAGAAGATCCTCCTACACCCAACGACACTCACCGGACTTAGGAGTGGGTGAACGACCGACACCCCAAGAGAACGGGACTAATCCCTTCCCCCCGGACACACGACTGGTCTAGGGAAAAGTAAGGGTGGACCGAGACACTGGTGGTCTGTGTTCCAGACTCACTCTGACCAACCTGGTACATGTTGAGTACTCAGTGAAAACGGGTAAATCGGAGATCGTTCGTCGTCAGTAGTAGGGGAGTAACATGTGGGTCCCGTCTGTAATTATTAGTTAGTCTAGTGGGAAAAGAGAGGCTCGAGTCTGCCTTCGAGTCTGCCTTCGAGTCTCAGGAAGGGTTTATTGTGAGGTCTGTGTTGATGAGTAGATAGTCTCCGCTACTCAACTTTGATGAACGGAGGGTCGATATAACCAGTCCTAGGACTCTCCTTTCACGAACTGGAAGAAAGGTCCACTCGAGTCCGTTCACAGAGTTGAATAGACTCAGAGACGAGATGACCACACTACGGTTGGTGCACCAACGACAGAACCCCTACTTTACCCTATTACCTAAAATTCTATTAATATAAAGTCCAGGTCCTCCTTAAATTCTCCCGACTCTCGTCAAATCCACAATTGCAAAGATAGACTCGCGAACCGTGTTTCATCTAAAAGGGATTTACACCCACTTACTAGGTCAAGACCCAGGACCCGACCCCAGAGGTCCGACTGAAAACTGGCACCTCAGTTTGTTTCTACTTTTCTACTGCCGTTCGTCAATAGTCACTAATTCGTACACCCATACACCGACAGGAGAAGGGTAAAATACCGACTCTTTTAACTCAGAGTCTCTTGAAGGATCCGAGGGTGTTCCATTATCGCCGTCGGCCTGTACTTGAACCCGGTACTATTCTCTACGTCTATGTCTGCCGTGTTCTTCTGTAGTCTTTAGGGACGGTGTCTGAACGACCGTTACCGGACGAGAAAGGGAGCGGTCGATGTGAGGATTAATGGGTAGGTAAGGAAGTGAGTCAGTAAGTCGTTTATACGTGACTTTCGATTCATACACGGTCCGTGACAAGATCCGAGACCCCGGCGTATGTACCTGTCTTATCTTCCTTTCCGACGTGGAGAATCCCCGACACAAGACGTGTTCCTCGGTTTTTGCTTTGTTCTTTGTGTGTCGTTCTACCTGTCACTCATTCGTGACGCCCCCTTTCTCGTCTTAGTCTACTACTTGCCGGGACCCTGTCCCACCTTACCCCGATCAATCGGTAAATTTATCCTACCACTTCCGTCCTGGTAGCTCTTCTACTGAGACTCGTTTCTGAACTTTCTCCTCTGCTACACTCGGTACGTCTTTCTTTTCACATACTTCGTTGCCCTCGTCTTACACGCTTCCGGGACTCCACCCTTGGGTACACCTTCCTGCGTAGGTCCAGTCACAGTGACTTCATCTCCTTGTTCCCCGTGGGACTCCCGAGACACTCAGTGGTAGTTCTGAACCCTTAAACAGGAAACTCTGTCCACTCCAGTAACTTCCTAATCGACGACCCAGTTCCGACCTGGAACTCCTCACTCTCCCTTTCGGAACTCCGGTGAGTATGGTCGTACAGATGTGTCTTTTGACAAAGTTCGGTAGGGACCGAAACCCTCACTGGAAAGGAAAGTGGTCGGGAGGAGTGGGGACTCCCCTCTGAACTCTGAAGTAGGGTACTTAAGTCTCGTAGACCCCGGAGAAGTACCCGAATTTTGCCGTCGACTACTCCGTCCACACTCAAAGTCCGGACCTACTCTTACGCCACTATTCTTGTGAACGAATTTAATTCCGAACTGTTTCGGCGGAGTCATCCCAACCTAGGACTAGGACCCAGTCACCCCGACCGGACCACGGAAGCTCCCCGTCCTGCGCTCCTCATTTCCGTCTCTGACTCGGGAGGAACGAGGGTACACGATGTCGGGAGACCCGGGCGGGTGCCGGGTCAACTCCTGTCGGGTCTGGTAGTCGGTCCTAAGGGGGACCTCGGAACTTCGACTCCCGATAAGAACCCTTCGTCGGTGACTGGACCGCCCCCGGCCTACCCTTCACAACCCTCAGCCCCGTCCCGTCACTGGTCCCGTCGGTGGAGTGCAGTCCGGATAAGTATTGGACCCGAGGCCGAGAGGTCCGGACATCGTCTCGCCTAATGCCGACACTCAGTGAGTCCCTGCGAGGTCACAGAGGATTCCCTTACTCGGCCCTCCTCCCAGAAAACAGGAGAAGGCCGGGGAGAGGGGTCCCTGGACCGGAGGGCGAATAAGAGGTCGAGTTGGAGTACACGGAAAAGTTCACCCTCGCGGGTGTGATACCCCAGAAAAAGAATACGTTTCTGAACCGACAACGTGAACTTGCTCAAAAGTCCCAGAGGGCACCCGTGGACTGGAGTAGTCTCGACTTTATAGGGAACAAGTCAGAAACCTAGAACACTAAAGTGGGAACGGTCCGGGACGTCCTCGCGATGCCACAGTCGGTCACGACACGACTGTCACAAATTGCCTGACCGAGATCCTCATTTTCGGGGCTAAACACTAAAAAGGATCAAAGACATCACATTTGTGAGGGACGCGACTAAAGTTCGATAGTGCACTGTCGTTGGGTGACGCCTCAACCTTTCGCTCCCGGGGTCATCCGAGAGCGCTCTACTACTTTAAGTGAACGGTAGTGGGGTGTGCCCCAGCCATCTGCTCTCGGTGCTACCCTAGAGTGCTCTACCACCCTCACCCGCACTGCAGCGGGGTGCGATGTGTGGACCTTTCGATCCCGGTGTCACACGAGAGCGCTCTACTAGGCTCAGTTGCAGGAGAGCGTGCCCCAATATTTCGTTCCCGATGCCACCCCAGAGCGCTCTACCCAAGAGGAGTCGCGCCGGAGCACCCCAGGCAGAGTAGTTGAGAGGCCTACACGTCGAGAGTGACACGCTCCTCTAACGAACCTCACGACAAGTGGGACAAAAGAATATCTATTCAATGACGGTTGTCGATGACTGTCCGGTCTCCCCGGCAACCTTTGAGCACTTGGCACCATTGAGACTGTCAGCCTCTACCCCCGACCCCAGAGAAGGTCCTCGCCCGTCACTCCCTGGGATGAGTCTCGATCTTCACTCTTTTCAGCTTCCCCCTCCTTTCTCCGGAAAAGGAGGGGAGAACTGGGGGAAGTGATTCTAAAACTACATAGTAATTCTAGACCCATAGGGGTCCCCAAACCAACATCCTTGGAGGTGTTTATGGTTTTAGGCACCTCCGGGTTCAGGGAATATATTTTTCCTCATTATCAATGGAATTATAAATGCATATTGGGTTGGATCAAAAGGAGCACATGAAAATTGGTAACGTTCTAACGATTATAGCTTACGTTACGCCTACGACAGGCGTCAATATTTGTGCTACATTTACGATATATTTATATTACATTTACACTTATGTCACATTTATCAACAGTCCCATGTCGTTTAAGTTGAAAACGAAAAGCCTTGAAAGACCTATAAAAATAGGGCGGGGGTCAAAAAAATTAGGTGTGAACCACCTTAAAAGCAAACGTCTTGGACCTATATGCCTTCCCGAGAAGTAAAAGATACACCTCACGAAACAATGAACGGGTAAAACCTCACACATGATGCGCGTACGAGATATAACGGGAGGCGCCAGAAATGCTCGATTGTGAGCGTGGAAAGTCAAACTGACGTTTACAAAGGGTCACCTTGGACTCTGTGACGTTCGTCCTACCCTTTTGTCAACGCGACGAAGGATTTTTCAGTTTGCATTTCAATCGTCTGTCGGGTCATCCCGGTGGAGGATCCTTAGAGGGATTATCTTCACCTTTGTGTACCCGTGGCTCACCTTTGTCGCGTGGCTCTGAATGTCCGGATAAGTCTCGTCGCATTAAGTAGGACGGGGCTTCACCTTTGCCGGGTCTACGGGTAGTAGACCACTTACCTATTTCTCCTACACCAAATAGGCATTTTTTACCTTATGACTACATGTGTTGTTACGTCTTTTGGGAATTTTTGTACGTTTTACGTTCTTCGGTGTACATTTTATGACGTAAGAGGTCCTAAGGTAGATATAGTCTTCAGCCCGACTCCCACCCTTGTCGACCACTGGCGTTTATCCACACTTCCCAGAAATCCCCCGCTAAGACCAGTTTACCGGGTCCCAACGTTTTGTTACATTTAAATAAAATTTTTTGATTCAAATAGTTTTTCGTAGATTCACACGTGAATGTTACTTACTTCGAATACCGTCCGTATCTTCAATATGGAACCACTTCACCCAAAATAAAAATTGTCAAATTAGAAAATAATGACTGTGGACCTAGGCTCCGACTGTCCAAGAAAGGTGAAGTCCAAAGGACTAAATGTAAAGGGGAACCTGTAAACAGATATGATACCTTTATTTATCTGGTAATTTGAGAGAAGTCGTCCAAGAATAACTACGACAGGAAGACCTTCGGACTGTTAACCCACCTACTTCAACAAAATAATTATTTTACAAGAATTCGTAGGAAAAGGCCCTAAGTATGATAAGGAAGTTGAGCCTACACACGATTAAACCGAAGAGATCAATCACCTCCGAGTCAACCATTTCTTAGGTGGACGTTACGTCTTCTGGGACCAAACTAAGGATCCAACCCTTCTAGACGATCCCTTCCCTATCCGATGGGTGAGGTCATAAGAACCCGAATGGAACACCGAGTCGACCACTTCTTAGACGAACGTTACCCCTTTTGGACTCAAGTTAGGCACCCAACCTTCTAGGGGACCTCTTCCCTTTCCGATGGGTAAGGTCATCAGGTACCCCAGGGTTTATCAACCTGTGTTAACTCGTTGAGAGTGAAAATCCTAAAAATCAGGATGTCCGTTGTGTCACTTCTACAAAAAGACCAACTCCTAGTGAAGGAGTTAAACAAAAGGTTTTCTCCTGAAAGATCCAGTTTTCAACACATACAAACAATTCCAAAACTTTTACTACGATTTTTACGAATTAGAAAAAGAGTTTCGAGAGTCAGTCAATTTATCGGTTCCAAAGGACACGAAAGGAGTAAAAGTACCAGTTTAATATATCGGTCAATAAGGGAGTGTTTTCTTTGTGTGTGAAAAGACACTAAAGTCGTTAGGTCTCTCACCGACGAGACACCACCCCTTCCCCCTTACACCTTATCAATGATCTTCCCCCACACTCCCTAACAGTACTCAGCCATTACAAGACAAAAAATTTAACTATACTAAAATACACCATTTTATCAGATTCAACATGTCGACTTACTTAAAAATGTGCACTATATGAACACATTAGTCGTGAGACAGTTGGATTTATTTAGATCCTCCTTTATTATTATTTCAAATAAACCATAATTTCTTAACGTAAAACTCTATGTATCTAAGACTAACGTTTCGTCACAGGACGACCCCTCATTTTAAGTCCCTGAAAATTTCCGAATTCCCCTCCAAACGTAATGGTTCTTGACATTAACTACGACCTCCGGTTTCGACCAGAAGGAATTCCACTGACTCGTGACTCCGACAGTGAAAGTCAAGTCAAGTCAGTGAGTCAACACAGACTGAGAAACGCTGGGGTACTTAGCGTCGTGTGGTCCGGAGGAACAGGTGGTGGTTGAGGGCCTCAAGTGGGTTTGAGTACAGGTAGCTCAACCACTACGGTAGGTCGGTAGAGTAGGAGACAGCAGGTAGGGGAAGAGGAGGACGGGGGTTAGGGAGGGTTGTAGTCTCAGAAAAGGTTACTCAGTTGAGAAATGTACTCCACCGGTTTCATGACCTCAAAGTCGAAATCGTAGTAGGAAGGTTTCTTGTGGGTCCTAACTAGAGGAAATCTTACCTGACCAACCTAGAGGAACGTCAGGTACCCTGAGAGTTCTCAGAAGAGGTTGTGGTGTCAAGTTTTCGTAGTTAAGAAGTCACGAGTCGAAAGAAGTGTCAGGTTGAGTGTAGGTATGTACTGGTGACCTTTTTGGTATCGGAACTGATCTGCCTGGAAACAACCGTTTCATTACAGAGACGAAAAGTTATACGATAGATCCAACCGGTATTGAAAGGAAGGTTCCTCACAGAAAAATTGAAGGAAGGTTCCTCATTCGCAGAAAATTAAAGTACCGACGTCAGTGGTAGACGTCACTAAAACCTCGGAGGGTTTTATTTCAGACTGTGACAAAGGTGACAAAGGGGTAGATAAAGGGTACTTCACTACCCTGGCCTACGGTACTAGAAGCAAAAGACTTACAACTCGAAATTCGGTTGAAAAAGCGAGAGGTGAAAGTAGTTCTCCGAAAAATCAAGGAGAAGTGAAAGACGGTATTCCCACCACAGTAGACGTATAGACTCCAATAACTATAAAGAGGGTCGTTAGAACTAAGGTCGAACACGAAGAAGGTCGGGTCGCAAAGAGTACTACATGAGACGTATATTCAATTTATTCGTCCCACTGTTATATGTCGGAACTGCATGAGGAAAAGGATAAATCTCGGTCAGACAACAAGGTACAGGTCAAGATTGACAACGAAGGACTGGACTTATGTCCAAAGAGTCCTCCGTCCAGTCCACCAGACCATAAGGGTAGAGAAACTCTTAAAAGGTGTCAAATAACACTAGGTGTGTCAGTTTCCGAAACAGTATCAGTTATTTCGTCTTTATCTACAAAAAGACCTTGAGAGCACGAAAAAAACTACTAGGTCGCCTACAACCGTTAAACTAGAGACCAAGGAGACGGAAAAGGGTTTGGTCGAACTTGTAGACCTTCAAGTGCCAAGTACATAACGACTTCGAAACTCCCTTCAGTTTCAAGGAGAGACTCTGTTTGGAGCCCCTAAGAACGTCTCAGGAACATTATGGACGGTAAACGTGGTCAAGGCTTCAAGACACCAACGTCAACCCCTCCTGCAGTGGTCAAGACTTCAAAACACCAACATCAATCCCTCCTGTATATACTCCAGGTGGAGGAATTACCGGACGGTCGATACAACATTTTGGGGAATTGTAGTCACTGAGGTAAATTTAAGTGTAAAGTGTCGAGTATAGTTCTATATTCTGTAAAGGTAAAAGGATCTTTCAAGGGGAACACGAATAAGGGTCGACTTGTGATTGTTGAGGAGAGTGGAGGTAACGATATCTAATCTAAACGCACAAATAATAAAATAAATATTATAAATATATAGATCTATTATAAATATATGACACAACAAGTCAGCGATTGAACACAGACTGAGACTGGGGGTACCTGACGTCGTGCGGTCCAAAGGGACAGGAAGTGATAGAGGACCTCAAACGAGTTTGAGTACAGGTACCTCAGTCACTACGGTAGGTTGGTAAAGTAGGAGACAACGGGGGAACAGGAGGACGGGAGTCAGAAAGGGTCACTCAACCGAAAAGTGTGGTCTATCGGGTTCATAACCTCGAAATTGTCGGGAAGGTTAAATGTATGATATCAGTATTTTCTTATAAAGTTTACATGAAAATTTCTTAAAATTAGTTTTAATAAAAATTATTAAAATTATTTCTAATAAAAATCATATAATTCAACTTTAAATTATATAAAATTTTATTGTGGTACAAAAATAAAATTTTCAAATTGTCAAAATTAGACCAGTGTCACGACCAAGATAGCAGTACAAGTAAGACACTCTCGGTGACTCGATATGTAAATGTTCATGTATGAAAAGACCGACATATGTAGTTCTCTTTCAATTTTCACGCACCAGTCCCAACCGTTCTTAAAGTCCCGTGACAGGTGAGATATCGGTCGTCGAGAGACGACTGGTATAAGGAGGGTCGACATTTACTGTCACTCAACGCGGACCGGACCAGGGACCGTAGTCTCCCCAGCCCAGACCCGCCACGGGTGGTCGATTGGACAGAGAGAGGAGAGAGGGATGCCACAGAGGTGCCCAGTCAGAGACGCGTAGTGGAGTACGCGACGGACGCAGGTATTTCGACGTAAGGCACGATGGACCGTCTCTCGAGGTAGAGTAGAGTAGAGTAGAGTGGAGCGCCAGGACCTTGACGGAGTCGTACCGGTAGAGTAGTGCGGAGCGGGACACCCTCGTCTTCCTTTCATCGTGAATCCCGGGCCCGGCGTCGGGGTCCCCGGTCGGTCTGGGAGGTTCCTGTGCAGGATCGGGACGACAGAGTCCGATGGGGGAGGGTGGAGTCCGTCTCCAAGACTGTAGGTCTCGAGGGGACCGCGTACAGGTCCGAGGGAAGGTAGAAGGCGGAGTCAATCGGTACCGCAGAGGTCGGATCGGTCCGCAATCACTGGTACGGGAACTGAGGAGGGTACCGACGACCAGAGACAGGGAGTCCTCCACTACCACCCCCTTACGTCCATCTGGTCGACAGGGTCGTGGTAGGAGTACCGTCGAGACTACCCGTGCCCCCAGACACACCCTCTCGTACCCACCCCTTCGTCCCCGTGGTCTCTGTCCCGACGGCCGACGGTCCGAATACGGTACCCCTATCTAAAGACTCCAGGGACCAAAGACAGTGGGTACCTTGTGACCTTTGTCCGAGAAGAAGGGTAACTACCGAGAAAAGGGACAACATAAACAACATTCTTAGGTATTTCCCGACGGAGAAAGAAAATACGGACAATAGAGGGGACGAGGAGCGGGGGTGGGAACACGTGACTAAACTACTTAGCAACTCTTCACGGAGGGCCGACGGAGACGGGGAACGACCTCCCTCGACTCACTGTGGAGGGATCTCGCACGGAAAGTGGTAGTATCACACCCACAGCCACGTGCACCTCTCCGCGTCTCCTTTGCACTCGGGTCGGAGCGCACAGGGGGCGAAGAGAGGAGGACCCGTCTCCGGACGGCATAGAGACCCGGAGACGAGACAGAGGACCACAAAGGACAGCGGAAATCTAAGGAGAAATAGCTACCCGGACGCCGATAGTGCAGAAACGGTCGGAGAGTCCCTCCTGAAACTATTCCTCGAACAAAATTTGGTCACACATCGAGACGGTATCTTACGTATCTTGCCAACCTCCAAAAGAAAAAAAAGAAAGGAAATTTGAGTACTCGTCAGTGTCAATACGACCTATTTCTGTTTGGGAACAGAAATAGGTGAGGGTCCAGAGGTAGAGGTTCCACCGTTCAGAGTCGATGTTAGGTTCAGGTCGGTCGAGACCGAACCTGGCACAAAGACCCCATTTTTCGTCCGAAAGGTCGGGTCAAGACCCCTCAGGGACCGACGGGTCCAGAACGAAATTCCTGATAGCTCTTCAGTCCCGTACCCCAGTCACCTCACCCGATATCGGTATCCCGACCTAGGAATCTACTTGGCACCGACGGTCGGGACGGGAGGGAGTGGTGTGAGGACCGTGTCTTTCACTAATTCCACCACTTAATGAATTAGATAAATGGTGTTCGACTCTACCCTGGTCTCTCACACCTACCAAGGGACACTGGGCAGGGGAAGACCTTTGGCCTTTTCGAGGAAAACTTCGTCCAGAAGGGTCTCTACCCCGACAGGGTACGGTTCCTTCCCATGGTCACCCGAGGTGACACGCTTAGGTATGATACTCCTTTGACCTAGGTCCACCTTTACCGCGACGTACCTCGTCGGAGTTCCAACTCGTAAGGTAAAAGTGGACAACAGGACTCCGAAGGGTCCTGAAGCGATCGAAGAGACACCGGAGAGTATGTACCTGAACCACAGATGAACCGGGGGAGGGGTCGAGGCAAGTTCTGAGAATTTCCTGTCGAACGGGGCCGACCAAGTAAGTGACTCGAGAGAGTAAGGAACGAAGACGGTTTGTCTAAGCCCTTCTCCTGTTCTCGGGGGGTGGTAGGAGCGGGGGAGGGGAAAAGAGACAGTAGGGTCCCCCGAAGTAATCCGTCGACCAGGCTCTCTGACTCTTTCTCAGGTTCCTTCGATCTGACTCCTTTCTCCGTCGAGAACGGAGAGGCCTTGCTCTCCATTCACCGGGGTGGCCTTTTCTTGGTCCACTGACGGTCGTGGGTGGGAGGACAGGGCACTCAGACGAGAACGCAGTGTACGGTCGGAAAGACGGAAGTCAGAGGAGCAACTCCTCACAGGATCGAGATTGTATTAGACAACTTGAGGAGACGTAAACAGTTTTGGGTCGAGTCTATCATGCAGAGATCTTTCGAGAGGGTAATGGAAGGAGGAGGACTAAAGGTGAAGTGGGAGATACGGACAGAATTAAAACCAGTCGTCTCATTAATGAATTAGTACACTGAATTAACTGATTCTTAAGGAATTCTCGTTGTTGATAGAGTAAGCTGAGACATAGAACTCGTTGAGAGTATCTTGAACCGGGTACCACTTGCGAGTTTTTAAAAACAACTCACTTACTTACTTACCATAGTCAACTACATACTACCCCTAGTGACTGGGGTAGTGATGAAAACGTCTTTCCCTTTTGACTTATAATCGATTCCTACATATCAAACGAAAGTCTATTCGTCCTTTCTACTAGTCAACTACACGTGGTCAATAACAACATAATCAACAATTGTATGGCTTTGGGAAGGTAGGGTCCATCATTTACCGGTACCCGGGTTCAGGGGGTCCGCGGAAGGTCACCGGTACGAGTGGACCCAGGGAAGGGGTTCAGGCAGTCTTGGCGGTGTTCGGTCATTAGTGTCCCAACGACGAACCGCGTCCTCCCCCGGAGTCCTGGGACGAGGCCTACCGGAAGACTGACCGACCACAGGTGAACCAGACTTGTCGTGACGATCTACCTTCGTGATTCGCCTGCTCCGTGTCAGGGACGCGAAGTTCCTGAACGTCTAACTAGGGTCAACCACCGGTCCCGGTGGAGGGAGGAGGGGGTCGAGAAACCCGGTCCTTTGGGACCGTCCTACCACTTCGACCGTGGTCCCTGCGTCCGAACCCAACGTTACGTGACCTCGTACGGTGTCACAATCGTCCTTCCCGGAGAGGAACGCAGAGACGGTACGGGAGAACTCCACCTCACCTACGAAACCACTACCCCGGCTCACTAGAGCACCGGAGTCTCGGACCTCGACCGAACTCGGGTCACCCGTCGGACCGAGACGGAGGGTGTGGGGAAGTCGATAACGAACGGACCGAACAGGGGGTACACGGACGGGGACAATTTGGGGTCACTGACACGACGTAGTCCCTTCAGGACATCGGTGGCTCGACGACTTTGTGGGGACGGTGTAGGAGCACCCCCTTCCACAATCCCGTCTCTCTGAGACAAGGGTGTGGACGGACTGGTCCACATTCATTCACCCCCGGTTTCAGTCAGGGGGTGTCCGACGACAATTGCCAGTACTACTCCCGATGACACAAGATAAAGAGTGAGCTGTCCTGAGTGACAGACGAGTCCCCGAGTGAACTATGGGACATGTTGTGCCTCCGTCTGCCCTAATATGGGTGAATAGTCTCCACCGTTGACTCCAAGTCTCTCCGATTTCGTGAATGAACGAGTTCCAGTACTCCGGTGTACCTCCGTCTCTCTCGGTCTCCGACACACAGAAGACGAGACCGTTCGACGGACCCTTTCCCGGTCAGACCCCTCACTCTACCGACCACACCGTCGGTGTCACCGGACCGCTCCTTTCCCAAGGTCCTCGGACATTCGACACACTCGTAACGATACACGTCCAATTCTTCGTCTCGACTCGTCTCCTACCCCTGTCCGACAGTGACGTCCCACACCTTCCGCGGAGACTCGTCCTACCTGTCCGGAGTCTGGTGTTGTCCACAGACCTGGTGCCCGGTTCTGTAAGGACCCGGACCTCGTCCCGTCGGAGTCCTGTACAAGGACACTCCGTCGCCCGGGGCCGAACGAGGACGGTCAAATTAAAAGGACGAGGTAGTGATTTATTGAGACCGGGGAGAGGGGAGTGGATCGTGACGACCAAAATAAACCAGGAGTATCTCAGGAACGTCCCTCAGTAATCGCAGGTAGTGGTAAAACGTCCTTACCTTTACAGAAGGACCAAAAGGATTCCGGTGGGTCAGTAGCTCCCCGTCCCTCTCTGTCCTTATTGTAGGTTGTCCTTCTCTAGTTTACAGTCTCTGGGTCCAAGATCGAGACCGGGGTGGTGAGACACACGAGGTCCGACCTAGGGTAGGTGAGAGAGTCGAAATCAAACGGGTAGACATTTTACCAACACGACACTCGAAGGAGAGCCGGGGGTACTAAGGTCTACACAACGAAGGGGGAATCTGATCCTCCGACCTCCACCCTAGACTCCCGGAGCCACTGGTTCTTTTAGGTGTCTTCCCCTTACGTGTCGTACCTCCCCTCCTCCGACCCTCCCCAATAGAACAGTCCACGTAGGGACGTAATGACAGAGGAGACACCCCCCAACCAAAATTTTTATTTCATGACTGAGTAAAAAGCTTTGCCACGTCTGTCACGACTCTAAACGGTCCATGTTGGTTAGGGAAAGGTTCTACCACTGGACGAACCGGGGTCTTCCAGTCTGACTCGGTGGTCCGGTACCCCAGAGTCGGAAGACAACGTATAACGTCAGAGGGTCCCCGGGTGGTGGGTCTGGTCGACGTAGTCTAGGAGACCCTAACCTTGGTTTCCAGTCTTAATAAAAATTTCGAGGATCCTCTGAGGTCTCTCAGGGTCTTTCTGTTCGTTCCAACAATTCCGAGTCGTCAATTCCCGTGACAGAAATGTGAGTCTCTCCGGACACACTGAAAAACAAGACCCAAACAGAGAACCCGGTGGATTGTAGAAACACAAACGAGGGAATAGACACCTTACCCCTCTTCAAGTCTTGGACGAAGTGACCGAAGAAATGACCCATTCAGTCTATAACGTCCTACCGGTACATCCCAGGAGGAATTCCAACTATCATTGTGACCAGTAATAACAATACACACAATGATAAAAGTAAAATGTTTCTACTCCTGACTCTGACATGAGACCTCCATTGTGGTCAGTCTCGATCTTGCCCTACGTCTTACACCAGGACGACGTTTGAACGTACTCGTGTGTCTCGAGACCCCGAAGTCCCAGGTACTCCGACAAAAAGACTAGGTCCGGAAGTCCGTGTCTGAACGACTCCTCCCCCGTAAACTCGACCCATATCTTCCTACTCAACGTTTACCTATTCACCTCTACCCGTTCCCACAAGGTCCGTCACCCGGGTTACACTTGTTTTCGTATCTTCGACCCGTCACAGTCCACACCGACTTTGCACGTCAGCTCGTCCCTGTCACTCTGGTCCGTCGTCTCCCCACCCCCCAAGGAGAAGTTGTCGAAGCTTACCGTCTACCGACACAACTTACAGAAAGGACCTCTCACCCGTTGACGATTTTAGAAACTGGTCCAAAATTTACTGACCGTCGTTTGACTACCTTATGGTAGAGTCACCGACACCGTCACGGGTCCCCTCTCTCCCATCTGGACCCAAACCCTCTCCTCTGAACCCACACCGTCGTCCGTGTTAGGACCCGGACCAAACCCACGTGTTCCTCCCACTCTCCGGGTCTAAGGGTTCGCGTCCACACACCCTCCGACCGAGATCGTCCCAGGTTCCACCGTCTTGTGTCTGGTCCCGTCCACACACCGGCCCGGAGTCCCATCTTGACGGGGACGACCGAAGAGGACGTCTCCGGTGCGACCGGGACCTCGACAAGACCGGTGTCTGTCCGACCGACCTCCACCCGTCCTACCCGTCCCGACCACAGTGTCCCGTGATCTTTCTACATCCCCTTCTTGTCCATCACCTCTGGGGACCCACAGCCCATGGGTCCACAGAGCCCGTTGGTTCTCACCTCCTGGAACCCCGGTTTCGTCCTGGGAGGGGACCACGTCTTCCTGGTCATCGTCGTCGAGCAAAGCAAGTCAAGAGACTTTAAAGGTGCAGAACCGTACGTCTTTTAGGCCTCCCAGTCCACCATAGACGGACGTGGCTCTCCTTTGGTTAAGAGTCTCCCCTATCTACTACAGTGGGTCCCAGTGAGTCGACCTCTCGAAGTCTCGGTCCTGATCCTGTTCAGGAGACTACTGTCCGAGGTGCAGGAAAGGGTAGGGCGGGACCGGGTGATCCTTCTCAGCCCGCACCGTCATCTCGTCACCGTCGTCGTAGGCACCGTGGTCGTAGGCACCGTCGTCGGTCTCGCCGAGGAAACGACTCCTGCACGATCCACGACCCGACAAAGGTGTGCAATGGGACTCCGACGGGTGGGTGGGACTCTCCGGTCATGCCGAGAGTAAAGTAACCATTCCTTTGACCGAGTCTCTCCCTTTCATTAAATGGACTCCGGCGTGTCGATCGATCACCGTCTCAAACCTCACTTAAACCCAGACAACCCGAGGTCTCAGGTGAAAGGAAAGTATTACAGTGAACCGGAAGTTCAAGACTCGGTTCCAGATCCTGCATCCTAAAACTCCAAACCGAGTAACGGGGAGCCACGAACTCCCATACGCTCCCTTACTTACCGACCCACTGATTTCTTCACTTACTGTTTCGACAGACCAGTCGTGCGCCGACTCTTACCACACCACAGAGAAGATCTAGGGTCTCCAAAGACGACCGGTCGGGTCGCGACCGTGGTTCGGACCCTCGGTCTTACGGGTCAGTCCGAGAGGGGGCTCGCGTCTGCAAGACCCGTCCTTCCTACTCCTCCGGCCCTGGTTCCTGGGACACGACTACTGGTAGTTACCGCTCTTCGGGGTTCTCAGTCCGGGGTCACCCTGTGGACGGTTTTTTTCGGACGGGAAGTTCTCTCCCCACTCCTCCCCACTGCACAACAACTACCACCGGTTCGACCTGGGCCTGAGTCGGTTCGGTCTCGTCTCCTGGGTCGGGGCGCTACGGGGATGAAGGTTCTGGGGTGGGGGTCGGTGCCTAGGACCTCCCCCTTTTTTCCCCCTGTGGGGTCCCTGAAGAGCACCGGGGGTCCGGTCGTGGTGTCTATGTGGAGACTTCCGACTCTTCTGCGTCTGACCCCCGGAACCCCTGGGTCCTTGACACGACGGCTACTTTCCCCTCGTCCTAGTTCCGTGTCACCCTTTTCCCCCGCTCCGGGGGGTCTGGTTTCCCCACTTTTCCCCCCTCGAGGTCCCGTTTCTCCCCAACCCACTACCCCCAGTTGGTCCCTGTCGCCTCTTCCCCCGTCCCCTAGGGGGTTTATTCCCCTGTTTCCCCTCAGAGAGGTTCCTACATCGTCCACTTCCCTTCACCCGACCCCGGGTTCGGGGCCACTCTTCTACCCCTTCAAGGGACCCGTCTTCCCCGTTCACCCTGTCAGGGGTCGCATTCTTCCTGTTTCTTCCAGGCGAGGACTCATTCCGTCTGTTCTGCCTTCTTGGAGTCTGGTTCCACCTCTTCTGTCCGTTTCACGGCCCCTTCCGCCCCCTCCGAGGGTCTCGGCACCTGTTCCGTCCACTCGGAGTCTCGTCCTGACCCTTCCGTCCCCTCGGGGTCCCGTTCTACCTTTTCTACCCCGGTGGAGTCTCGCGGAGACTTCTTCACTCATTTCGGCTCCCATTCCGTCTCTTCCTACTATTTCGGGGGTTCCTCCACCTACGTGCACCCCTATGGGGCTGTTGGCGACCATTCCTCTTGGTCGGACTCTCGTCTCCTGTCTTTCGTCTCCTCGGGGCGGGGTCACGTCCGTTTCCCCGGCCCCGGGACCTCTACCTCGGCCCTCCTGGGCCCGTCGGACGAGACCTGTGCCTCTCGGTTCTCCCCGTACCTCCTCCGGTCTCGTCTCAAAACCTCGTCCACTCCCCCGACCCCCCCGCCCCTCCACGTCCGGTCTCTTCCCCCTGCCCTTTCCGAACAGGGACCCCCACCTGTTCCGCCCCTGGCCTCTACCTGTCCTCACCTCCCCACCGGTCGGGTCCCCTCCCTGGTCCGTACAGGGGGAGCTGTGTGTCCCCAGACCTCCAGGGTGTCCCCTTAGACCGGACAGGGCTCCACTTTAAGATGTCTCACTCCGTCACAGGGTTGACACTCTCCACAGGGGAACGGTGACTCGAATGCTCCAGTGTTCTATCAAGAAGCTCGACACATTTACCGTCTAACGAGTTCTACGTCTAAGGGTCCGGGGCGGAAGTGCGAAGGGAAAGACTTCGATCCAACACCGGCACCGGAGACGTAAATTTATTCGTGGGGGTGAACGTGGCCCCCTAAGACTAAATCGACCAGGGTCCGTATGATACTCTTTACGGGTACATTCCCCAGACGGGGAGCGCACCGCGCCCCCTCCCACGTAGGGGAACGCGATTAAATACACTGGAAACGGGGGTCCGAGGACTTCTGTCTACCATACTCCGTCTCTTCCAGACCGACCAAGTCTTCCTGCCTAAGTGAGAACCATTAATCCCCACAATCGTGCAGACCCCAGACTCAGAGGGAGAGTGCGGGGGTCACGACCATCGACGTACACGGTCCAGGACTAGTGTTACACCCCTGACTCCCCTTCCCTCCCCAGTCCCCGTCGGTCCTGATCCTACGCCTCTGTACCGAAACCTCGCCCTGATCAACCCACAGTAAAGTGAGAGTCGTCGACCAGACAACCCACGATAAAAGTTTCCGCAAACACGGAACCATTAATCAATAAATCGATTAAGTAATTTTGCTGTTCGTAACAAACCGAAGACGTCACAACACAGACCTTGGATCACGTCCACCTAGAGTAGAGCACTTGGGTGGAAACAGCTAATGAACACCGACCACTGGTCTGATGACTCTTCACTAAGACTCAGGCAAGTCTTGCGCCGATCCTCCTCACTAACTAATCACTACAGACCTCCCGAGAACGCCCTCCTCGCCGTCGGGCATACGGTAACAAACGGTAGGACACAGATCCATACGCCACCTGTCACACGGGTCGGCAGACCGACGGTTGAGACACGGACACGGTCGACTATCTTCGGGGTCTACTCAGTCTGGGTCGGACAGTCTGGGTGTGCAGGTACCCAAACCCCAGTGTTAAGTCGTGGAGGGACATTTATCCGGGGGTTCCTTCTCCTACTGTGGGTAAAGGGGACACAGGGTCCAGAAGAGAGGGCGCGGACCGGACTGAGTCGTCGAGTGTTGGAGAGAGAAGAGTAGAAAAAAAGGAAAGGGGAGGGGGACAGGGTGGAGGTAGAAGAAAGAAGGGGAGAAAGGGACGAGAGGGTTGGGGGGAACGACATGGGCAGGTGGGGACCCCACAGAAGGTCGTTGCCACGACTTCGGTCTGCTCCCTTGTCGCCTGGACGGCCGTCCTTCCCACGCTGACACGCAACTGCGGCTGCCATCGCAGTGGCTCCACCTGCTCCTCGTGCAAGTGGCCCACTCGGGGGCCGGGCGGGACGGACGGGGTGGGCGGAAGGGGGTGACGCTCTCTGTGAACTGGTATGGCTTATGAAGGGGAGCCACGGGACCGCCCCTGACATCCCTTCAAGTGACAACTTGAGTGACGAGACGATCTCGGCAGGACAATTCCCGAAGTAACGAGACAGGGTACCACGGGGAAACACTCCTGTGCAATTCTCTCTACAAACAGTCTAGAACCCGGACCCTTAAGAAGACGACCTCTTTCACTAACAAAAGGAAATATACCTGAAACCATACGAAGGAGGAAGTGGGACCGACGGTCCTCTGAGTCGGTTTAAACGTCGAACGGCAATCGGTACCGTATCCAAGGTCACCGGACGGAAAACCCATAGTCGGAAATCAAACCAAGAAGAAAAAACCACCAAAACGTATTAAAAACGTGACGTGGTACTTAGACACACTCCTATTCAGTCTTAGATCACTTTCTTCATTTCCAGAACAGGCCTACGAAAGGTGGGAAGTGTAGATGATGGACTCCTCCTCGCAGAAGGTCCCCAAGAGGAACCCCGAGAAAGTGGAAGTGGGAAGAGGAGAGGAGGAGACGGGCGGAGTCCGGGCGAGGAGGGTGGTCACGACCCTCAAACGTCTCCCGGTCACAGGAGTCCTTTTTGTTTTTTGTTTTTTTGACTGAGTGTTTTCTGGTCCCGACTGGGTTTAGTGTTTCGTAATCCGGGTCCTTTGAGGGACCTCGGTCTTTGTCACGATCTTTCGAAAAGTTTACCTACGGGGTTCCTCTCCGACGTCAGTGAGGAACGAAGACCTTCCCAGATCCACATCATAAAGGTTGACTACTCACACACCGCCCGATAGTCTCTTTACCCCGTCAGTCCCGTAACCGGAAGCAGGATTCGTAGGAACTCGTGTACGTCTCGAGGGACTGCTGCGTCTTCCCTTCCTTCGTCGTCTCCTGTGCAGGAGGCTCGGGTGGACGGAAAGACACAGACGCTCTGTCTTCCGTGCACTTAGAACGACGCACAGGAGTCTCGCAGAGGGGAGGACCACGGGACTCACGTCCCTCCGTCCGGGTCACACCCCTCCCCGCCGACGGTCAACGTGTCTCGCGTCCTCTTCGCCACGACGACAAAGTAGACATCCAAAACAGCGAGCGACGCCTCAGGAGTCGCGTGGCGACGGGTCCTTGGCCCAGTGGCCCCGACGTACCCCCGCCCCCACCAGCACCACCACACCCCCGGGTCCTCCGGTCTCTTACGAGACACACTAGCAAACGTCCGGTTGGGGGGCCTCGACCTGGTCCGACTCCTGGACCGGAGGGACCAGTCACAGTTACTCAGGTCACAGGACTTGTGCGAAGATGTGGCGATGGTCCGAGTCGATGGAGTGTGGGAGCGGCCCGGGCTGGACTAGAAGGAGGTCGGGGTTCCCGAGTACCGCGGGAGACGGCCGTTCCACTCCCCCGGGGTCCCCACCCCGCCCCGGCCCGGTTCCAGGAAGACGTAGAGCCCTCGTCTCGGGGGTCTCGGGGACGTTCGGACAGACTCGTCATAGGACGTCTGCACCGACGGCCCCGCAGTCTCGTAGCCCCTCGGAACCCCTGGTGTACCAGGGGGGAGGAATCTCCCCTTCTCTTGCCTATGTTTGTCGTTGTCCTCGCGCTCTCTGTCATTGTCGCCCTCTCTCGCATGACCTACCACAGCCCGGACAGTCTGAGACGAAGCCCGTCGAAACGTACAGTAGAGTCGGTCAGGAGTCCCGGTGCTCTCCTGCGTCCGGTTCTGATCAGGAAAGGTGCCTATCCTTCGACCCGCTCGAGGTCTAAGTCCGAACCTCGACCTCCTCGACCCCACTTTGGGTGCACTGACCCGGGAGACACGAGACTTCGGGTCCGGCCTGGGAGCCCTCAGGGTCTGTGGCGTACTTGACCCTTTGAGTTCGGAGACAAGATGAACATAAACAAAGATGTGGGACACCTCACATCTTTCCCAGACAAGTAACAACTCTGGGCAGTATCGCTCTCCTGAGAGCCGCGGTGGAACACCTCCCCGGACGTCGACGTTGGGGCAGTAAACGCGGGGTAGGGGAGTCGTAAGACCGGACCTCTTAAGGCACCCGACACATCAGACGCCCAAGTGTCTCAGCCTGTGCTGACTCCCTGAACGGGAACGTGAAGTGAAGTGGGAGTCAAGTGGACCAACGAGGACAGACCCTATGACTACCTCCCAGGGCACACGCTTCCGCCCGTCTAGTTGGGCGGAAACACCTCGAACAGGAGCACCCCTTCTGTTCAGGTAGCACTGCTTCTCTTCACGCACCTCCTCTAATATCCTCCATCCTTGCCGACCACGGTCCAGAGTGTACCCCAGCTTCACTGAGACGAGGACGAGACTCGGACCACCTCTAAAAGTCGTCTTGTCACTGTACATCACACTGAATACGATCCTTTCCTAGGAGAACCGGCACCCCACCTCCACTCTCCACCCGTCTTCACCCCCGTCTCTAGGTGACCTCCAGTCTTAGAGTAGACCCGAGGTAAGCCTCCCGAACAACCGGCCACCCCCAATCCGGGGATCCTAAGGACGATTACGTGGGGTCACGAAACCTTTCCAGTACTGTAGAGAATAGACAGTTGACCCCTACTCTTCGACGTAGAACGGGAGCCTCAGGGTGTCCTGTTTCGGTAGACATCGGAGACTTACTACGACTCAGGTAATTTCTCGCCCGTCATCGGACTTGGGAGAGGGGTTCCGCAGAGAAGAGATCCTGAGGGAAGCGCGGGGGAGATCCAGTGGGAGGGTGGGCTGGACCGACAAGACCGGTTCCCGGTACGCACATGGGTGAGAGGGAAAGACCCGTCCGGTACGAGGTTCGGAAGACTCTTCGACTCGAGGTCGAGGCATCCTTGGGGGTCCTCTCCACAGACAAAGTCCAGGGAGGAGACGTTCAAGCCAAGAGAGTCAAGAGTCGACAGGACCTGACACCGTAGGAAATGAGACCGACCCAGTTTCTCGGAGTATTACGTCCGTAATCCTGGGTGGGACCATCCTCCTTGAACTCAGGACACTCGGGGTCGATTCGGGGACACTGACGACCCGACCCCGACCCGGGGCGCGTTCAGCGGGACGGAGGGTGTGGAAGACGAGGAACCGACCCAGAGCCGACCAAGGAGTGCACCGGTGGTCCACCGTCGTCTCTGGGCGTCCTCTCCTGACCCCGGTGGAACTTCTACCCGACCCACCCCAGACCCGTCCCGATCCCCGGAAAGAGCGACCCCCAGACCCGGGTGGGTCGCCGACCCTCGACCCACATACGTACCCCCCACGTCCGGAGACAACCTCACTCAACGACACTGACACCCCACATCTACCCGTGTGGACACATGTCTCCGGAGACGACGATAACCCATACACACGGGAACGGGTACGGGTACACGTTCGTACATTCCCATGCACACACAGACGTCCTAGGAGAGAAGAGGGGACGTCCGGACTCTTCCGACCGCCAACCCTGTCGGACCCGGAGCTACAAAGGTGCCACCCTCCACCGAACCCCGAGTCTGGGACTCCGGGAAACGGACGGACGCGGGAGTCCGGCACGGGTCGGTCGCACTCCCCGAACAGAAGGAAACGGTCGAAACCCCAGGACGACTCGGAAAACAAACACAGTCTTACCCCGAGTAGTGACAAGGATCCCCAGAACCCGACATTTCCGGTTGTTACGTGACCCCCGGGTCCAAACCCCCTCCCGACGGGGTGACCCCAAACACGGGGACCAGGACGGTCCGGTGACCCCTCCCACCCACCCCTGAATGACCAGGTGACCAGTGGGTCAATCGTAGGACCCGGAGGTCACGAAGAAGACCGGTCCGGACCAGGGGACGAGGGAAACTACGGAAAAGTGACGGGAACGATGGAGACGAAGGTAGAAGGTAAGAAGGACTTTTGGTACGATTCGTCTGTAAAGAGTTCCAGTGGTCACTAGAGGTACGACGAGGCACCAGTCAAGGGACCACAGGGGACTGGACTGGGAGTCACGTCAAGTCCCCGACCAGGGGGAAGGAGGACGGCGGTGAGGGAAGGAATCGAGGGTCTGAGACGAGAGGACCAAAAGGAGAGCAGGTGGCCGGGAGGGAGAGTCGGAGGAACGACGATGACGACGATTCAACGAAGTCAGCACAGACTGAGACACGCGGGGGTATCTACCGTCGGGTGGTCCGAGGTGGCAGGGACCCTAAGAGGTCCGTTCTTATGACCTCACCGCGCGGTAAGGGAAGAGGTTACGTACTTTCACTTTTCCCTTTCACTTCAGGAAGTCAGCACAGACTGAGAAGCGATGGGGTACCTGACGTCGGGTGGTCCGAGGAGGCAGGTACCCTAAAAAGTCCGTTTTCCTGACCTCACCCCGCGGTAACGGAAGAGGGAGTCGGAGGAATCGACCAGGGACTAGAGAAGTCCCGTCGAGGGAGGGGTGTGGAGAAGAGAGAGGGAGAAATTTCCGGGTAAAGGAACCACTAGAGTAGGTCCGAGCACCGAAATTTTATTGAGGGCAAGTCATATTAAATTAATCAACCAAACAAATAGTGGACAGAAGAGGGTTTACTTTCGTTCAAGATATCCGTCCCGAAAAAATATATACTTTCACACAAACATTTCTATATTAAATGTATGTCAATTTCAGTGGAGAAAATTGCAAATCAAGACATCCAAAAACTGTTTGTGTTAACACATTAACGGAGGTGGGCAGTTAATATCCTTCAAGGCAGTGGGGATCTTCAAAAGATGTGGGAACACCGATAGGGGAGGGGGCACGGGACGGGAGCCGTCGGTGACACTAGACAGGGAAACAGGGAAAAGGGATCAAAACGGAAAAGACTTTTCAGCAGATTTACCTGAACATGTCGTACATTGGAAAGCTTAACCGAAGAAGGTGAATCGTGTTACGTATGTTACGGGTGTAAACTTTAAGTGAGTATAACAACGTCGAGACTCGACAACCAAGAAAATAAGATAACATATCGAAACAAATGGGTAAGTCTCCCCTTGGGCGACAGGGTCAAAGGGACCCGACCCCACCAAAAGGACCCTGTGCCCTGAGGACTCTGATTTTGATCCCACTAGACAACGGAATAACCGAGAAATCAACTTCCTGTAAACGTAACAAAGGTCCAAAACACACACACACACACTAAAACTTATGTGTCAGTCACATCAGCCACTGTCTCTCACCCGAAAACCACTGTTACCCACATGCAAACGACACCCGTTTAGGGGTCCGTGCCCCGAACGGGACGACACACCACGTGTAGAGTGACCCCTTCTTCACCGCTTCGACAAGAGGCCTACCCGGAATAGCACCGCGAAAGGGTGGCCGCAACACCCCTCGAGGTCAACAGGACGGAGAAGCGGTCTTGAACCATCTCTCACAGTTTTTTTTTTCAATTTTTGGACAAAAATCGATAGAATTGTCCATATATTGCCATAGAGGAGTATAAACCGTCACACACACATATGAGTCACCGGGTCAGCACAGACTGAGAGACGCTGGGGTACCTGACGTCGGGTGGTCCGAGGAGACAGATACCTTAAGAGGTGACCTCACCTAACGGCAAAGAAAGAGGTCCGTTAGAAGGGCTGGGTCCCTAGCATGGGTGTAGAGAACGTAGAGGACGTAACCATCTATCTAAGAAATGGTGACCACGGTCGTCCTTCGGGGTGCCACCCGTTTCTAAAGGAAGTAAACAAAACTCCTTACAACACAGGGGTCACGGACGATATCTCATCTGTAAGTTACTTGCAAAACAGAAACTCACTTCTTACTCACCTACCTACTTGCTTCTTCACCTTCGTCGAAGTCCATAGTAGCTTTAGACAATACCGTTTATGAATCCTGTACATGGTGGTAGAGGGGTCTGGGGTAAGACAAAGGTACCGTCCGTAGTGATTAGTCAGTCAGGTAAATAGGTCGACGAAACAAGTCCGTCCATGTTAGGTCACTAAACGTATCATCGTTCACTCTACTTGGGGTGCTCGATTGCGTCGAGATCAAGTCGAGATCAAGTCCGGAGAGTAATCAATTCTCGTCCGGGTCCGAGTCAAGTCCCAGGCTCTGATACGTACCTGAGTGTCCCCTGGTCACCACCCTGAGCTGGAAGTGTGACCTGAGAGGGGTCTTTTTGCGTGTCGAAGAGACAATTCAGACCTCACCCTGCCCTCGTCCTTGTGCCTAGACCCGAGTTACGACCAGCACCTCACGAAGGACCCGAGACCGAACCACCCTTCCGACTACGGACACTAGAAGGGCGTCCACGGGTCCTCGGCGGCCCTACCGGACGGACGGGTGTAGTCGAGGGACCGGGTCGCCCGGATGACCCGAGACGACTCGGTCGCCTCTCTGGTCTCGTAGCACTGGGACCCGGCCTCGCCACGACCGTTCTGGTGGACGACGCTCGTCCAGGACCTCGTGGACCACCCCTACCGCCCGTCGCACCTACCGTCACAGAGTCCATATCGCCAGTGGTCCACTGTACGTCGGTCCTGCACCCAACCCTCCCGGCATCCTTCTCCCTTCCCTCTCAACCTCCTCCGCGACCCACCGGGAAAGAATGTAGGTCAGTCGGTCGGAAGTGACCCACGACCGAAGGTCCGTTCCGGTGGGGACCAGACGATTCCACGAAGACACACTTAATCTTCGATCTGGAAGGAGGTCCATGGATGACGGTAGACATCGAGTCAGTAGTTGCGGGCCAGTAACAACCTTGGTTCGTGAGCTGCCGGCGCAGGACCCGGTCGTAGGACTATTGACACGTTCAGATACTCACACACTATGTTTGCGACATGGGAGACTGCACCCCAGGGGCACGTCACGTGCCGGACGACCTGAGACGTCTCCTGGACCGCTCATTTCTGCCCCGTCCCGGACACGCGCCCTCCTCGGCTACCGGTCTTCCCTCCGAGTCGCCGTGCAGACACGGGTTGAGGTCACGGGACACGGTGCTCCACCACCTCGTCGCAGACCCCCCTCTTACTCCCCAGTGCCGCCCCCCGCCCGCCGACGGAACTCCTTTACTACACACTCGACCCGGAATGTCTCTCTCACAGTCAGCTATTATTATTAAGTCATAACCATCACTAGCATCACTCACGAACGACTCCTGAGCACTCGGTCTGAGGTAAGGTTTGTCCAATTGAAGAAGTAATAAATTTTGTCGGGACATTTCTTCTATAGTAATAATAAACTTAAAATATTTCCTCAGGTCATTTTACGTCTCTCCAATTGGTCGAACGGATCTGGTGCACCGAGTATGTGGGATCACGGTCATAAGTTTCGGTCCGTCCGACCGAGGTCTCGACAATGGGGACCCGGTCTCAAGAGTTGGATGATAACGGGGAAACTCCCGAAAAATCTACAATGAAGACGATTAGTGGAGGGTGGTACTTTCAAATTACTACCTCCAAGTGGTACATAGACAAATACGTCAACCCCCCCCACCCCCACCCCACACACACACACACACATAAATAGACACGAGATATGTATTCTTTCCTTTTGAAGGCGTGGAAAGTTCCTAGTCAAAGACGGGAGAACTCCCGTCATAAGTGGGACGACTCTTATATACCGGATTCGTTATGACGAAAAGAATCATATTATCGTTTGTATTATGATTGTCGTGGGGGAAACCTCGGACAAGATTCGTGAAATGTAATAATTTAGAAAATCAGAAGTACTGTTGGCGTACTCCTTCCCTCCGTGAATGGGTAGAATATCTACCCCACAGACTCTGTGTCCTTCCAATTAAACGACGTTTGGTCCCTCTGGGGCATCCGTGTGGACGGATTGGTACCACAATAGGACGAAGAGGGGCCCTGACACGGTCCCGAAATAGGTCGTGGACGAGACGTAGACCGAGTCCAGTCTTCGACCCGTAGGTCGGCCCTCTCCGTGGTCAGAACCGGGAACGTCTTACGTCCAGACGGCTTTCACACACACCCAACCTCCCACCCTCAGTCCGATCCGATATAGGTCCACGGACCGTGCCGTGGACCGTGTCTCTCCTTGGATCCTTTATCGACACCCTTCTGACATCCCGAAAAGTTTGGACGACTCTCGGGACCGGAGGAGGATTGGAGGTGGTCCGGGTCCTCCGGGCCCTGTCGGGAACAGCGAGTCTACCGTGGTCAGGCCCCAGACACGTAGAGGGACAGAACTGAGTCGGAGCGAGGGGACGTGAAGACGAGGGTCGTGTCCCGGTCGGGGCGTCACTTTACCCGCACCAAATCCCGACTAGACCCCTCCACCGTCGCCAGGGTGACTCCGGACTCCGGTCTTACCTCAGGACACTCTCCGTCCCCACCGTCGCGGACCCGGTACCCATTAAGGGGTGGGTACAGGGACGTCACCTCTTCTAAGCTCGCCGGAAGTGACAGGAGGCCCGGAAGCCGAGGCACAGGTGGCCGGTGTCGGCGTCACGGTGGGCCAAGCGGTACCACTACAGTGACCTGAAATTGCGGTGTCCGGCTCAGTGCCGACGGGTCGAGGTCCACTCCGGAGACCCACCCTCTCCCTCCCTCAGAGGTCTCGACGTCCCAGGGGTCGGGGTGAGTCGTCCCGGGTACGGAGGTCGACCCTGGGACCTTACACAGATTTACCAGTAACGAGGGGTCCGGCACCGGTCGAGGAGGGGTGGAGCAAGTCACGGGGGTATAGGGTAGGGCCTCGCTTGACCGGACAGACGTAGAACCTCATAGTGCCCCTACTTTATAAGTACTCATTTATGTATTAAGTCGGTGAGTAATCAACCCAGAATTTTCACTTTAATTTGTCTGAGAGAGGTCGGAAGACGTCGTCGAGCACACATTGCTCGTGTACCGGACAAACAAGGGTAGAGGTTTTAGCGGACGGGGGAGGGGAAGGAGGACGTTTGTAAGATAAACTTGTCTTTTATCCTAATCCAATAATCTTCCCAACAAACATACACCTTGACCCTATTATAGGTCTGAGCGACCACGGTTTATTTAGGGGAAAGACTTGACCGGGACTTTAAGAGCGTAAGTAGTGGTAAAACCAGGTCAATAACGTCCGAAGGCAATGTATTCTCATACAACCTCCCACTGAGAATACATACAATTAACACTAATGGAAACCTAAGGAATTAGTCTTACTCAAGGAATTAGTTTTTCGTAAACAATTAAGGGATGCACCTTAGACTTAGTTATTCTGGTTCCGGGCCTACAAGACTAAACCTCCACAGGTCAGTTCAACCCCGGACTTTACAACGGAGTTTGTCAACTCACCAAGACCCACCCCGTCGAATCACCGGGGCACCACTGGTCCACAGACAGCAGAGGAACCGTCTGCTACGAAAACCTCTTCTCGGCGCACCGGGCCGTCGGCCTTCCCCTTCCGTTAAAACTCCAAAAGAGGGTCTACGATCGACCCAACCTGGACCTAGAGTCCACTCGTTGACCCGACCCACCCCGGTCGGCTCCGGTCACTCTGTCTCCCACAACCGAGAGGACCCCGGGCCGGGGTCGAGACGGGTCTCGACTCACCTCGGGTCACCATTCCTTGGACCGGAGACTAAGGTCGACGGACCCTGACGAGGACCGGACCCCTTGGACCGGTCCACGGTAGACGAGACTTGGCACCAAAGAAGGAGACATTTCACCTTCGTCATGGAACATCCTAATTCACTCTATTAAGTGCATGCCGAGAAATAGGTACGACCCCACACCTCCTACAGATGAGACCACGACCATAAAGCCAGGTCCGAGACTGTCTTCGTACCCTCCACCCACTCCTTGTCGTCTGGGGTTTGGAACGTCTCCAAGGAGTTGAGACACTCTCGGGACCGACGTGGACTCCATAGAGTCCCGTTCCTCCGGGGTCCACTCTTCGGTCCTCGGAGTAGAGCCTCCCGGAGGACTCCCTCCACCGGGCCCCTCAGGAGAGACGGGGAGGGACTGAGGACCCGCAGGAACCCGTACACCGAGGGACAGAGACTCGGAGCCAGAGGAGTGGACATCTCTCTTCCTCGTTTCGAGGGTACTCCGAACTCCGTAACGAATGGGGTCCGGTCCAAACGGAGACACAGGGGTAATAAACAGAGGACGGAAGGAGGGACTAAACTCCCTCGTCGAGGTGGACAGGACTCGGAGGACTATTCCGGTCTCCCTGTGAACATGGGAAGTCTCTCTACTCTCTCCTTCGAGAGTCAAGAGTCTCGTCCCATTGATTCCTCATTCCTTCGAAGACCTTCCGGAAAGGAATCCTTCCCGGGTCACTCCGGTCGTTCACTCCTTATAGACCCGTCACCTCGGGTCCGGGATCCGGTCGAGACCCCGGTGGACCCCGTAACATACCTCGGGGTGCGGTACTACTGACGGATGAGAGGGTCTGGTAGTCACACCCGCCCAGGAAGGAGTGAAGACCAGGGAAGACAAAGGTCCTGTCTGGACATGGACGTGGTCTACCGTCTGTCGTTGAGGAAACCGTACCCGGATACCGGGTTCCATTCCTCCTCCGGGGGGACCCACACTACCCGGACGTCGGGTTCCATTCCGCCTCCGGGGCGACCCACACTCACGAGAACACAAGGGGACTCGTTCCTCAGGAAGACGGTGACCCCACGTCTCTACCGGTCCCGACCAGTGTACCCCCTCCGTCCTGACGGAAACACCCCAGACCCGAACAGTCCCTTTACTCAGAACATGTTTATTACCCTTGGTTCTCTACTAGGCACATCTCGATCCTCACAACCCGAGACCCTGTCCGACAGATCTAAGTTTGGGGTCGAGACTGTGAATGACCTATATACTGGAGTCCGTACCCGGGATCGGAGAGACCTGTAGACAGAGGAGAAACCATTTACTACTACCTTCACCATAGAGGAGTACCTGGACAACACTCCTAATTTCCTTTCCTACACGTGTTTCGTGGATCGGGACCCGAACCCAATGTAGTCACTCTCCACCAAGAGAATCCTTTATAACAATTATGACAAATCGCACCCTTCCCCGTTAGTCTCTACCGAAGGACCTTTTACCCCGGACACTGGTCCCGGACCTCTCCACCATAAGTCAACAAATTCTTTCTTCTAATAAGTGAACAAAATAAATGTAAAAATATAAAATTTTTACTAAAACTCGGTGGAGGGTGGGGGTGTGAGGACGACAGTGAGGGACACAGTACGGACACGATTTACGACCCTAATACCAGGAGTAGACACTCAAAAGTGAGGCAGTCCTCCTCGTTGAACCCTTAATTACGTCAGTACCAGTACACTCTATTCTTATAAGGTCTCAGACATGCTCTAAGGGACATTGCCTCCTATCAACTTTCGATGAACCGGAGTCAGTCCCTTCCGAAGAACCGGTTCCCCTGCAGACTGGACACTAAACTTCCTACTCCTCAAGTGGTCAACCGCCCCTCACTAGTAAGGATAAGGTTTCGAAAAAAGGTTCACATGTACAACCCCTTTGTCTCCCACGACCTTATTAACCCATAGGAGTACGTTTTTTCGTCTTAACGTTAGATGGTATATCTTTTTAATTGGTTTCACCTACGACTCGGGTTTACATTTTGAATTTCGACATTTTAAATCTTTTGCTCCTTTTAAAGACATTGACGTAACTCACCTCTGAAGTATCCATACTGTAATTTTCATGTCGGGGGCTCTCTTGTTCAGCTATTTGACGTGATGCAACTTTAATTCTTGAAAACGAGAAACTCACAGTGACAATTATGCTTTTATGTTCGGTGTCTGATCCTCCTTTGTGAACGTCTAGTGTATATACTACTTCAGAGACTTAGGTCTTATATATTTACTGAGAGTCTTGAGTAGTTATTTTGTTGGACTGGTTTTTCTACCCGTCTTCTGAAAGTTGTATCAAAATGGTTTCTTCTGATGTATCTACCGTCTATTCGTACATGTTACATGTAATCAGTAATTTCTTTAAATTTTGGTACCACTTTATGGTGATGTACTATGTATCTCACGGATGTGAACTCTTCTACCTCGCATTGCACACGACCACTCTTAGACCCCACTGACGTCGAGAGGACTCGAACGTCCACCCTCACCTTCCACCGGAGAACGGTAGAACCGTCTGGTAGAGGATGCTTCAAATCGTAGGTCGAGGGTGTACCACACGGTCAGATGAGTACCCGCAAGTACGTCCTCTCACCTGCACGTGTGGGTGAAAGAGTGTACTCACGTAATTGTCAAAATAAACACTATCGGTTTTGGGTCTTTGATAGGCTTTACAGATAATTGTCCACTTACCCACTTAAGTGACACCTTATAGGTATTTCTATCATACGAGGAGTTATTACTTCATGACTAGTTTTAATTGACACGACTCACTTTTTAGAGCCTACTTTCTCATGTCGACATACTAGAGTAAATACACTTTGAGACCCTTCACGTCTACTTGGACGACACCGTCGTCCGTCCAGTCACCAACGGACCCCTGACCCACTCCCGTCCTCTCCCCTCTTTCCCAGTATACTTTCCCTTGAAACCCCCGACTCCCCGCACAGGTAAAAGAAATCGTGGCTACGAAAGCAAACACGCACACAGTTTCGAATAGTGCAACACGAATTTCTACTCACCAAACAAAAACAGTCAGTGTGAAGTCATTCCGCGTGTGAGAGAGATAGGGGGAGAGAGAGACGACCCAAGACAGACGTCTCAATGACTGATTCGTCCGGACCATGACAGACGTCTCAATGACTGATTCATCCGGACCCGACCCTGGATTCTCAGACATAAGGAGCGTTCAGGGGTCCACTGCGACTTCGACCCCCAGGTCCCTGGGGTGAAACTCTTGGTGACAGTCGTTCAGACAGGCTGTCACCCACCTCACTCTACCTCACCCCGCTACACCGAGGGGGTCGGAGTGGAACGACAGTGGCGGGGACGGAGTTCCCCTGGACGTCATACAAGAAGTAAGTCCGGGGAAGAGGGGGACCAACCCCCCGCGCCCCTCGAGTCTAGGATGGGACCCACCGTCTCCCACGCACCGACGGGGTCACGGCCCGAAGGAGATTACTCAAACCCGGTTAGCGTACGTAAACTTGGTCGTTCTCGCACCACCAAACAAAAGAACCAAAACTCCTGCCTCTCCCGAGTTCGGTCCGGGGGCACTAGGAGGGCCGGACTGGACAAACGAGTGTCACGGGTGTGTCCTTACCCGCGTCGCACTCGGGTATGGTTCCTCCGCAAACTTCACCAAAAGAAAAAAGAGACAAAGACCCCCATCAAAAAAGTCTGGTCAACTAGACACCCTTGAACATCCCATCAAGAAACAAGAGCAGGACGATGGACCGTCCATACCTCTCTCACAAAAGAAACAAGAGATTCTCGTTTTTATCTTAGACCTTCGAACAACCAGAAACTATGTTCGGACCCGAGTAAAAGACCCTAGCCCGGTAGGTCCATAGTAGAGTCATTTCCTTAAGCCACGAGTCCTTTACGGGGGTCTTCACTCTCGACGATGCAGTGGGACTTCGGGGATTTCAGTGGTCTCAGTCGTTTATCTTTACGTCTTACGGACGTGCAGAAGTAGAACATTGACTACACCCTGCCGTCACTAACACCAATAATCGCGACATGAGTGGCATGCGACCTTTACAGGACCCTCCCATCTAGAAGTCGCTAGAGTGGTGTGCGGTTCTTTGCCACTGACACTCCACCACCTCCGTACGCAATTGATGTGACACCGTTGGTGAAGTGTTGGACGTGTACGTAGTGTGGGAGTATAGCGTGTGGACCTTTGTCTGGCACGAGTAAACAGTCAATACTGAGTGTTTTCGACCTTCGTGATGTCCTACTGGTCCATTTAATCTCAAAGTCTCTTTGTAACAAAAAAAAAAAATTGAGCACAGGACTTACAACGTGCCCGTCAGGACCTCCTAACTTCAGTATAGTCTCTTCCGACGGACCTCCTCCACTCGTACTCGACTAGAACATGACTCTCTCTCTTCACTCAGCCCACGTCCCTCCGGTCGGAAGGACTCGGGGACTACGTCTCCACTGCCACCCGTTCTCCGTCCGTCCGTCATCTCACGTCCCACTCGTACACTCTACCCCCCGACAGTCGACCTCGTCCCGGGCCCCCCTCGCCGGGGACCCCGACGAAGACGAGTGTCTGACGGTCGAAGGGGAGGGCCGGGGCACGTCACGGTGGGTGGGGTGGGGCGGGGGTGGTGGCGGGTGGTGTAGAGTCGAAACTTTACCTTGAACAAACTCTAGACGACCCCGTGGTCCTGTGTAAACTTTAGTGTTTCGAAAGTATAATAAAAGAAGAAGAGACATTAAATAAAAAGGTGTTGGATCCGACTAAAAATTTTTTTATTCGTGGCCGTCGTCGCCAGTAGTAGTAGTATTATTATCATTATTAGGACCGGAGGGTCGTCAAACGAAGACCGACAGTCGTCGGTCCGAAGCCGGGTGCCGTGTAAATAAAAAATACTGGGGCCGTAGTTGACACCTCCTTACACGAGGTCTGTCTTCCAACCCCTGACACCACGAGGACGGTCCCCGAGACGGACCTCGAAAGAGAATGAATTAGGAGCTTTCCGGGGAAACTGTGTTCCCTAATACTAGTGTAGACAAAAAGTCCTCATTGGTCCGAGTCTCTCCACTTCGATGAACGGGTTCCCGTGTATCGAAAATTCACCGTCTCCGTCCCGACCTTAGGTCCAGCGGTAGCAACAACAAGTCAGTGACTCAGTCGAGACTGACACGTTGGGATGCCTGACGTTACCCGGTCCGAAGGGACAGGAAGTGATAGAGGGCCTCAAACGAGTCCAAGTACGGACAACTTAGGTCCAACCGGACTGAGGTTTGACCGTGAGTACACAGGGTACTGTAGCGGAGTCTAGACAAGGGAACGACTTCCGGCACACACAAGACCCTACACTGGACGACACGTGGGGACTCGGTGAAGAGGAGACAGTCGAAGTCAAAGAGGGAACACCTCACCCATCCCGTCGTGGGTCGAGGACCCAGACGAGGATCCCAACCCTGAGTTATCTCTTAGATTTCACACCACTGAGACGGGCAGGGGTGGTACACCGGAACCCGTACACAGAGTGGGAGAGACTCGGAGTCAAAGGAGGAGACTGTCAACCTCTCTGACTCCGACGGACCGTCCCATTTTCGAGGATCCCGTCGGGAAGAGAGGAAGGAGGAATGTACGCGAAAGCCGTGGACCTCTCCTGCGTCTGAGCCGTCACAACTCTATGGTCCTCGGGGCCGACCTGCCTGGGTAGGACGGGAGGGGCACCAGAGGCAGTCCAAGTGGGGGACAAGTCCGTGGCTACAAAGAAAACGTCTACTTCGCTCCGACACAAGTCACAAAGGGAGGTCTCGACGAGGCCTAGGTCCCCACCTCCCCACCCCTGGGAGGACCCAACCACCCGACACCTCTGTGTCCCCTCGGGTGGGACCGGGACCTCCTCCCGCACGCCACATGTGGGGACACTTCGCTCCCCCTGGGTCCAAGGTGGGCCACGAACAGGGGTCCCCTGACTCAACGTCCGAGAGTCCCGGAGGGGGCCTCTCGTCACGGGCCGACGTCTGGAGCCCAGGGGCGAAGGGGTCCGGGGCACTCTCTCCGGACGTGCAGGTAGAAGCCCCATGAACCGCGGGTCGTGCGGGACAGGAGGTGGTACGGGAAGGCGATCCTGTGGAACGGAGGGGTGGGTCGTGGGTGAAGAGGGTCGACTAAGACAAACGAGACAAGTGGTGAAGAAAGGTTGTAGCCGAGACGTGGAGAGGGGTCCGGGTCGTGGGTGGGACACGACAGCAGACGTACAGAGGTGAGGAACCTGGTCCTCGGGGGGTCCTGTCCGGCACCGCCAGACGGACGACCCCGACGACCTGTCGTCACCTCCTCCGCAGGAACCTTCTGGCCTGGCGGACCCGTTTCCGCACCCGAATTCGGACCCTAAATACCGTGGTGACACACGGCCCGTGGTACGACCACGAAATGGTCCGGGAGCAAATCAGGAGTGTCACTGGATCCTCGTCCCAACCGTCGACAAAGGCAGGTGCACCACCTTTGACTCGGACGTTACGTTCCCGTTCTCCGACACGACGGTGCGAAGACCCCGTGTCTCGACCCCCGCAGACGACACAGAAGACAGACGAGGGTCCAGGCCCAGACCGGAACCGTACCAGTCTCGGAGGACCACGAGAGTCGTATCGGACCAACTTACACGTCTCTTGTAAACCGAAAATAAGAAGATTCACTGTGCGGTAGAACCCAACTGGAACTCAGACTAACGTAGCCTGTTTGGGACCCGTGGAAGACTCAACCGAAATTACAAAAAAATGACTAAAAAGAGAGAGGTAAACTCGGTATGCCAGTTCACATGTTTTCGTGATTAAAAGTCACATGGTGAGTCGATACCAATATAGGAATGTGTGTCGACGTTGGGGTGGGACCTAGTGGTAGATTTTGTAAGGAGTAAGGTCGTTTCCGAGGGACCTCGGGGGTGACCTAGTCTTGGTAGGAAGGGTGGGTGGAGTAGGAGGACTGAAGAGAAGGGTCTCCCGACACGACGGGCGAAAACCGAAAGTGCACTTGTCTGAGTGTCCACCGCACCGCAAAACATACACCGAGGACACTGAGTACACCCCGAGTGCGTGCACGAGCGTACTAGTCACTACGCTGGAAAGAGGACCGACACGCCACGAGGTGGTGAGGCGGGACGGACCTGGTGGACGAGACATAGGTCGGAGGAGAGCCATCTGAAAGACCGACACTCAACCAGACAGTGTGGCGGGACGGACTAAAGGCAAAGGAACTAAAACTCCTTCCTGACCGAGAAACAGTCCCGCAACACGTCTGCACAGACCGAGGGACCTTCGACTCCCTCGTCAGTCGGAGGAGGACTAGATTGACAGAGTCTAGTCTTCGTGTATGTAAGTCGGGAGACGGGGACCCCCTCCGCCCCTCGTCTCCTCTTCTACGCACGGTCGACGTCACCTTCAAACGATTAAGAAGACAAGCACACTCGATTCACCGTCTACTACCTCAGACGGAGATTAACTTTCAATCTGCGAGCACCGACTGTCACCCTCGACGTTATTTACACAGCGGTGACAGGAAAACCACAGGAAAGAGACGATGAAACTTTAGAGTATTTATTGGTTCTCGTGCAACCATTCTACGGAAGGGAAGGAGGTTAACGAGGTCGCCTCGTCGACACCAACGATCCAACTCAAGGACCAACGATCCCTAAAACACCAGGACACCACCGGGTCTTTATACTACCTAGTCACCTTGTACGAAAACGACAATTAACTTTGTAAGGATATCGTGTAGGGAGTTACAGTAACACACGAAACTGCAGCAGGGTTAACCAGCTACTAGGAACGTCCAAAGAAAGGGTCAATCTTCTTCACCGAACTCACCTCCCCTGTTCACCGGACCCGCCCCTCAGTCGTTTTGGGCTAAGAATGGGACTTAGACCATGATTAAACGACACTCTGAACCCCGTTCGCAACAGGGGAGGGACTTAGGGATTCTAGGTTCCTGAACGGTCGAAACTGTCGAATGCCAAGTAGTGGGTTCGAGACACTCGTCCGGTCCACGTACAATCAAGGAGCAATAGACGACCTTCTACTAGATGTTTTCTTAAGACTGGCAGTCGAGTGACGGAAAGGTGGGTCGTCCGAAGTCCCCAACTCAGAGGAACCGGTTTACGACACACACACACGTCCTCAAAGTCTGACTAAAGTTATAAGTTAGTCTGTATTAACCCTGGCATTTAGACCCTTTCTTTTTCGCTATGAGACGTTGGGTATTCGTAGACTAGTATGGTAAAAGAGAAGAGAGGACGACTTTTTAGAGACCACCAACGGACGGCGAACGGGACCCCTACCGTCTGTCCTAGACAGAGTCAACGACTCCGTCCAGTCAATCACCCCCGGCGTTCTCCCTCACAGGACTTCTCTCAGACCTGGGGACACCCTAGAAGTAACTAACTACTACAGACGAAGCCCAGGTCCTTACCTTTGTACCCACGTAAAAACAGACAGCACCGACCTCAAAATTCGGGCACGGGAAATTGCACCCCAAGCTCCGGAAGAGACAGCCGTGGCCGGTCGAAGAGTACGCACAGAGATGGGGAGGAGACAGACGGGGTGAGGTCTTTAGGGACGAAGGGACCGGCACAGGTCCACTGGACGGACAAGAGAGGTCTCAGGAGGAAACAAGAGGAACGGGGGGGCGGGTGGTCCGGAGACAAGACAGTTCGACCAGTCGAGACGGATAAACGGTAAGTCTAAAGTAAGTGTTAAAACAGAGTAGAGGACTGTCAGAGAGACTGAGAGAACCCGTCCTAATTAGTCGGACCGGGAGGAGACTCTAGGGTATCAGGGGGCGAATCGGACAGAGTGTCAATCAACAAAAATGTAGAGAAAGGTGAAGATGGAACTCTCCAGGAGTCTCAGTTCAAGACCTAAAGCGAGTAGAGACGGAGGGGTCTCAGGTCGTGTCACGTCTCGGAGTTATTTAGAATAACTTACTCGTGTACTTGCTTACTTTCAGTGTGCGATAGGCTTCAGTCTGTTTACTAAAAATATTGAAAGGGTCGTCAGACTCAAGACACACAGCTATGAGGGGTCGATTAGTACCCATTAAATGACACCAGTATTTTACAGGTGTGTAAGGGGACTCTGGCTCGGGGCGAAGGGCGACACTCGAACGCAAAGGAGGTGGCACTGTCAGACAAATAGAGGGAGAGAGGGGAACAAGAGTCGGACTTCTGTTCGTCTCCCGTCGCCGGCGGAAACGGGTCGAGGTCCCGCGGTACCTCTGCGACCCGTAAAGTCTACCTCTCGTCTCCCGGTAAACCGCCCACGACCGTCGGTAGATGGTGGACCCGCGTCGCCCCCGGACGTTTCCATCCACGAAGGGTCGGCTCGAGTGGACCTGACGGTCGACAGAGGTGACTGCCCACGGACTGTTCCGGGAAGACAGACACTCCACCCTGCCACAGTCACACAGCAGAAGACACAGAGACCCCGACGAGAGACGAGCCGATGTCTTCGTCCGTACGACCCTTCCTTCGTCTCGACTAAAAGTTCGTTCGGAGCATCGGGTCGTGACAGGTCACCCTGAAGACGCTACGGACCCTCGAGGAGAAGGTCATCCCACCGGCGAGCGACGAACACCGGTAGCTCGTAAACTGGACATCGACCACGTTGACTCCTTACAAAAGTAACATAATTTAAGAGTAATTGTCTGTAAATGTATCGGCGTACATCGATCATCGGTGACACGGCGTTTCTCTGCGGGACCTCGTCCGCTCTCTTCCGACCCAGGTACGTGACTTCCACTTCATAAAGACAGATCTGTAGAACCTCTCCGAGGGCGACACATACGACTCGGCTGGGTCGACAGGAAGAGGAGGGTCTGAACGAAGGCGGACTTGACAGACACACGACTGACAGGAGGAAGTGCGACCAGAGGGGTTCCCCAAGACTGACAGGGACGGGGAGGTCAGTAAGGCGAAAGGGACATCTATGAGAGTACTATCGTAAGGACAGGACCGAAGAGATAGGAAATAATAGTGGAATCTGATTCTCAAACTATCAGAAAAAAAAAGAGGACACAATAGCGTCACCGGAGTGACGGCTACGGAAGCGAGGAGGGAACAACACTGGTGACCCGAGGAAAGATCTTGTGTCTGGACACCATGACAAGGGACGAATCTTAGGAGGGCTCTAAGAGGGAACCGACGAGGTAGCTCATTTTAGGGAACCGAACCGTAAGTTCCGAGGAGCGGAGGGAGTGGTCCTAGGAGAGGGTGGTGTGAGCAGGGACACTTTCCAGGGTTCCTCTACCAGTCATAGGTCTCGTCACGTCGAGGACGGAAGTACCCCGAATACCACGGGACACAATACTGACACAGGAACAGATCGAGAAAGGAGGTCTCTCACCGAAGGAAACCCGGCTCTTGTAGGTCAACCCTGTCCGAACACCTCACCTGTGTCCGCACGTACCGCGGACAGGAGACCTCGACTCACGACTGTGACCGTCCACAACCCGGGAAGGGGACCCTCCGTCGCCTGAAGAAACCTTGTACCACCGTGTACCAAAGAGGTGGCGGTAGGGGGACCCGGGACACCGGACAGGAAGACTAATAGTATAAGAACTCGGAGTACATGGCCACGCGACTAAACTAAAACCTATAAAGATCCCCAATACGACTCAGTCTTTATCCATTCCACCGTTAAGGCGTCAACCAGGTCCGGTTCCCGTCCGTACGGACTGATATGTTTGTACCTTTTTTGTTGACGGTGAACGGAAAAGGTTTTTAGTCGGCACCCCGCACGAGATCCAGGACTAACAAACATTTAGTCTGTCGAAACATTTGTCTGACCCTAATCCCTACGGTGACGTGTCAAGTCTGGTCTTCTCGACAACTTCTAAATCTCAACCCCATGTCCGTAGACGTCCAACTTCCCCCACACCTTCCTTTGTCTGGACAAAATGTCTTGCCTTCTGACTCCGAAGCTTCCAGGTCCACGCCATGTGGGGTCCCATACCCGAGAACTCACTCCGTCTACACTCAATTTTTCGTTTGAAGAGGTTCGAAGTCTCCGAAGAGAAAGTTACCCGATTCTGACCCCAACCACACTCCTAACTTACCTTATTCTTTCTCTTTCAATATAATTCGACCCGAGGGGACTCCGTCTGGGACTCTACTTCTAAACCCACGTCATCCAAAACCCCCTCCCCTATAGTCCTTCTTGGTTCTCCCCTCACTTCCTTCCTTTCCACCCACTACGACGCCTCAATTCCACACTTAATCCCCGAAGGGACCACCAGGTCACCGATTCTGAGGTTCGAGGATTCCGTCCCACAGACCCAAGTCACAGACGAGTCCCTTGATTTAGGACGTACAGAGTTGATTTTCTGGGTAGTACGGAGATGATTTCTGGGGTTTACGACGTCGACTTCTGGGACGTACGTCGTTACTTCTAGCTCCTAGGGAACACGGTATTGATCCTCGGTCCCGTTGGTTTACTTGTATAATTTGTAAGAATCTTTATTTATTTTTATTTTAAAGTTCACCTGATTGAGACCCTTCACTCCCTGGAGACCTTTGGAGACTTCTCGCACAGAGGGGTAACACATAATGGGCTCCCCGCTCCCTCGGTCCTACAACTAGGTCGCGGTGGTGGACGAAGACGGACGAACTTCCAACGAGGGCCCGTACAATGGGGACGGGGAGGTCGGACGGGGCACGGACTCGACTCGTACAAGGACATCGGTCCTTTCGTCTCCCCACGTCTGTCCACGGACGTCACTGTCTGACCCCTGTACATACCCCACCATCTATGCCTCACTCCACGGCCCCCACCACCTGTCCACCAAGTACTAAGGCCGAGTCCCGTCAGGAATTCGTCTAACACGACAACTCGGACCCAATCGACTAAGAGGTCCCACAGTGTCGGGACCCGGAGAGCCGACGTGAGTCGAGTCTATCCGGCCAAGGGAGGGAGGGCCGTGAACCGTTTCGGATCCCTCTCCCGTTCTGTCCCCAGGGAGACAGTGTGACCTCGGGCGAGACGGAGACTACGGTGTCCTGTCTCCGACTCCCTCGGGGACCGGATAATTCGACGGTGGTCTCTTCAGACTACGGACTGAGATAGAGGGACCCCGAGTGCCCCGTGGGGGAGACTACACCCGAGCCCTGAGTATGGACATTGTTATTTTCTCTTTCAGTGAATATTTATAAAATAATTATGTACTAATACCGTTATTGAGGACGGTCGGAGGGGGTAGGGTGGAATATTTAATAAAATTCTCCTCGACGGCAGTCAGACGGACCCTCCGGACGGGCCACTAAATGAATGTTATATAAGACGAAACCTTCTAAAGTATTATCCAACGAGACTTTAGTCGATAATTCTTAAAGTTTCAGCATATATTTACAGAACTGAAACACAGTATTGTCTAGTAAAACTTTATATAATTCTTAGTAAAGGTAATTAGTCCAAAAAAAGGGGGTAATTTTACTACGAGAGGAGGGTCGTGTTGACTGAAGGAATTGAACAAAACTTTCAGGACTAAGACAAAAATTTTTGGCATAGACAGGGACACCCCTCTAAAGTCCGGAATATTGACCCGAGCCCTAAAAACCTGACACTACCGTCATTACTGTTGACGGTGATTATGACCAAATCGTAAACGACGAAAGTCTTCACGGACACGGAGAACACCGAAGACTACACTAAACCAAGTAAATTATTGGGCCATTCCTCTTCCGCTACCGTGGGGTGAGGTCACGAGAACGGACCTTTTGGGGTACCTGCCTCCTCGGACCACCCGATGTCAGGTACCCCAGCGATTCTCAGTCTGTGCTGACTCGCTGAAGTGAAAGTGACAAGTGAAAGTACGTGACTTCTTCCTTTACCGTTGGGTGAGGTCACAAGAACGGACCTCTTAGGGTCCCTACCTCCTCGGACCACCCGACGGCAGATACCCCAGCGTGTCTCAACCTGTGCTGACTTCACTGAATCGTCGTCGTCGTCGTTCCTTTCTATCACGTCACCCTTTCTCAGTCGGAGGACCGAACCGAAGAGACTTGGAGTCAAAGGAGGGGTCATTTTACCCCACCACTGCCGTCGGTGAAACATCCGAACAGCACTCCCAATTTACTCAGCCACGGTTACGACCCTCGTGTCCTGAACCACGTGTCACTCCTCGAAACATTCTCCTCGTCGCATCAAGTGGACCGGAGGCTGTCGGCCACATAAGGCCTTCCTCCAGAGGGACGGTGCTGGGGAGGGGACGGGATCTGAAACGTATCCGACCAACCCAGTAAGGAACTACTTCATGACTGGAGAAAAGGGTCCGGCGTACGAATGTCTATACTACAGCGACGTGTTGGAACCTCGTCGGACCCTCCTCGCTCTTGACATTCTATGGGTAGAATGTCTACTCCTCTGGCTCCGGACGGTCTCTCCAAGTAGGAGTAGCGGGTCCCGTACGTCGATTTCGGTCTCGACCCTAAACCTGGGTCAGACAGATCCGCGACTCGGGTCGGAGACCCTGGTGTAGGCGACGGAGGGACCGGGGTACACGGTAAGGTGTGTACCCTGTGGAGACAGGAGAGTCCCAGGGTCCAGAAGAGACCCCGTGGGACTCGATAACATGAGTACTGTCAAGACTGTGGTCTCCACACCCGAAAATGAGTGTGGTCCGTTAGGAGACTGAGAGACCTGTGGTCGACTCACAGGATGCTAAATTAGGTGAGGGCTGTGACTCAAGCACATCCAGTTCCCCAGTCAGGGTGTTCTGGCGTGGTAGAGTCTGTACCCAGTGTCTGGGGAGGAGTTCAACCATTGAACGACCTTACCGAGTGTTTTCAAATCTCCCACGAACTGAATGGTCGTAGGCGATATTTCGTGTGTCGAGTCCTTGTGGGTACACTTTCTCTACGTACCCCGTCCGTCGTCTTCTTCCCCGAAGGTAGGAGTGACACACACCCGGAGGGTCGTGGGACCTTCGAGAGACTCGGGGGAGCAACCCCCAAAAGACCTCCAAAGTAAGTCAAGTCAAGTCAGTGAGTCAGTACAGGTTGAGAAACCCTGGGGTACTCAACGTCGCGTCGTCCGAAGGGACAGGTAGTGGTTCAGGGTCTCAAGTGAGTTTGAGTGTAGGTAGCTCAGTCACTACGGTAGGTCGGTAGAGTAGGAGACAGCAGGGGAAGAGGAGGACGGGGGTTAGGGAGGGTCGTAGTCTCAGAAAAGGTTACTCAGTCGAGAAGTGTACACCACCGGTTTCATAACCTCAAAGTCGAAGTCGTAGTAAGGAAGGGTTCTTATGGGTCCTGACCAGAGGAAACCTTACCTGACCAACCTAGAGGAACGTTAGGTTCCCTGAGAGTTCTCAGAAGAGGTTGTGGTGTCAAGTTTTCGTAGTTAAAGTAATGTACCCACATTAACTAATTTAGTAACCGGGAACCACTAAGTGAGGTAGAGGTCGGAGAAGAGAGGGGAGGGACCTCCCCTACCTTGACTTTCAAGGGTCAAAGATCAGTACGGACCCAGAAAGCCCACTAGTCGGGGACAGGACTGTGGCAAATCCCAGGGGGTCGGTGACCAGCAGAGGAATTGTCTGTTTTCTGTGGTAGTGGTAAAGTCTCTAAGGTTCCCAAAATCCTCGCCACACGGACCTTGACGTTTCTCGTTTCCGCGTAAGTACTGTCCACGGTCGGTGTTCGGGACACGTCGTCGAGGGTCCGGGTCACCAGGGCATTCTCCGGGGACTCGTGCACAACCGCCCAACCAGGGGAGGTACCCCCGGGTCCGGGAGTCCATCGGTGCACCAAGAACGTATGAGTACCAAGGACGGGTCAAACCGAAGAGGGGTCCCTCGGTCAGGGTCGTGTGAGGACCCCCGAGCAGACTGGGAGGAGCAAAACCCCCTCAGGGAAATTTGGAGGGGACTGGGGACTCACGGACGTCCCACGACGGTGACACCGGGAGGGGATGACGGAGGAGTCAGGGAAGTCGGGGATACTGCACCACAAGAACTGGAGTCCTCCGACCGACGGCACTCTGAGACCCAGTGGCAGTGGTCGTCACGGGACCCGTCGCAGTCGCTCTTGTAAAGAATGGTCTTACACCACCGTGTCCCTGGGTCCACCGAGTTTCAGTCGACCAGGACCCGAGTCTAGAGTCGAGTCGGAGATAAATCGACACACACTGGAACCGGCTCAAGGTCCCGAGTGGACATGTAGGAGGAGTTCTCCCTCTCTCCCACCGCCTCTCGACAGATCCCAGAGTGGGTACCGGCTCCACGGTCTTTACGACCCCGAGACCCGGAGGAGGGTGTCTGTCCGGTCCACCGAGGGCCGAGTCGGTCAGGCAACAGTTCTCCGGCGTAGGGAGGCAGAAAGACGCGACGGTGACGGCGGAGACAGAGGGCCCGAGTGCCAGGGACTACCTCGGGAACCCTTCCGTCACCCTCCCCGGGACCCCCGGCGGAGCCGTACCGTCCGTCTTTTGGGGCCCACTAAACTGTGTCCCTGCCAATCGACAATTGGTTCTGAGTGCCGGGCCCGGTAGGGAGTCCTCGGTGGTCCCTTGGTACATAGGTTGGAGCTCAAAGAAAGGAAACCGTTTTACACCGGGTACCTCGTTAGTCGGTCGGGGGCACACACAATTTACCGTCGCTTGTCTACAAGAGACCTCGGGTGAACTGTTCCTCCGCCCATCCTTCCTCCCTGTGGGACCCGGGACGTCCCCCACCTTGACCGGACACACTAAACTTTTACCATTTTGGGGTGGGCGGAAGATGCAGTGACCAGTGTTCTGACGTAGGGTGGACCGTGTACCCTATACGGTGGTCGGGGTCGTGAACAGAAACGTCTCGCGAAACAATAGTCACCAGAGGTAACGTCGTCACGGACGGACGGGAACGTACCCGGCCTCAACCCACCCCCGCTAGGACTCCGGGTATATGACCCGCCTCTTGAGTTCGGAAGTCCCCCACACCGAAGAACGAAATCCCGTGTACCACTGGAGAGCCACGATCACTTGCCGTCGAAGTCTCGGTCTCAGGTCAAGACCTGAGAGTCAGGTCACGAGAAAGGTGTCGAAACTACTTCCAAGACCCCCGGTTCCTGACACACCCCCATCACTAGTCTCACCAGTCCTCACTGCGTCTGACCCCGAACCCTTACACTCCCAAGATCGTGCACGGTTGAGACACTGACCCGGCCACTGGCACGACGCCTTTTTTAGTCGGCGTTCGGGGTACCGAAGTTCAGAGTAGAATGGCAGCGGGGTTCGAGGATCCCCAGACGTCATATCCTCCCGAACCGACCCGACACCAGTCTCCACCACTGCGTCTTTGTCACCCCCGCCTCACCGGCCTTCCGGTCCGCGGAGAGAGAGAGACGAAGAGTCTTGAGTCCCGAGAGGGCCCCCGGAGAAACCCGGAGGAGCACCGGACCACCGAGGTGCCTTCGAAGGTCTCTCGTCGTACTTTCGGTAAAGGGGAGAAGAGTCAGCCAGTGTGTCCCAGTGATGGCGACACGAGACACAGTGTCGAAGTTTCCGGTCGTTCGGACCGTCCATCCCTCCCTTAAGGGTGAACCGTCACGTCCGATGACTCCGAGTCTCTCCAATACACTCTGGCGGTTCCAGTTTGTCGTAGTGGACCACGTCGGTGCCAACCTTAATCGTGGACAGACGGAGGCGTCGGTCACAGGGGGGAGGAGACATTCCGGTGGGTGGACCGGGTCAGGAGGGAACCGGACAAGAACCTGGAGGTGGAGCGGCGAGTCTCGTCGAAGAGTCCAGACAGGGTCGGACGTCAGAGGGAAGTAGACGTTCCAGTAGGTACTTCCCTTTCGCTCTGTCTCCTCGATCCTTAGCTCCGAGGGCTGCACCCGAGCCCCGTCCACCTGGGCGCACACAGAATGAAACGGTAGACACTGGGAGAACTGGAGACTCCGAGTCACAGGAGTAGACTTCTAACCCCTATTAACACAGCGGAGGGGCACAGGAACCCTCCTGATGTCATGAGCAAGACTTATACATATCGAGTTACTCTTCCGTTACCGTGGGGTGAGGTCATGAGAACGGACCTTTTAGGGTACCTGCCTCCTCGGACCACCCGATGTCAGGTACCCCAGCGATTCTCAGCCTGTGCTGACTCACTGAAGTGAAAATGAATAGTGAAAGTACGTGACCTCTTCCTTTACCGTTGGGTGAGGTCACAAGAACGGAACTCTTAGGGTCCCTGTCCCCTCGGACCACCCGACGGCAGATACCCCAGCGTGTCTCAGCCTGTGCTGACTTCGTTGAATCGTCGTCGTCGTCGTACTGGGAACAACAATAACGACAATAATAATTACCTTTTAGACAAGGGACAACGTCATAGAGGGGAGTTGCGGACTCAGACGGTGCGACCGAACCCGACCAGAAGTTAGGAGAGGTTAGGGACACCGGGGTATCGACATTCTCTGCTGTGTGTAGGCGGGACCTTTTAGACTCTGCGACAGTGAGACGGGCGACAGGGAGCACTGAGGCATTTTACTGTCATTACAAGTCTTAGATCTGATATTATTGGTCCTGCCCACCACAGACGGGACTACCGACTCAACGGACGAAAGGAAGCCGAGATTTCCGACTACCCTCCAAATTGAATAGCCAGTTAGTGACTTAAACAGTCAGACGAACAGTGACTGGGGTGACGGACTGTATGTTGTGTGAGTCCGGGTACATATTTGGTTCCTGTCCGGGGCATTACCCTACTACCTCCCTCCGACGGCTATCCGGTGGTGAGGACGGACGGGACTATTTCCACAGTCTGGGGCTTCTCTACCCCGACATTGAACCCCTCGGGGCTCCCCGGGTGTCTTTCCTTTCTACTACCGTCGTTACTGTTCCCGGGTCGGGGGTGAAAGATGGTCCTGGGGGTTGTACGTCGTCGGTCCCGTCAGACAGGTGCCTATCCTCTTCCGTCGGACTGTGAAGAGTTCGGGTCCGTCCTGGGGTCTTCCGGTTCCCCTCGTCATTATCGTTACGACAGGCACGCTTCGTCAGTCACATATAAGTTCGTGAACTACGTTTTAACATTGGGAAAAAAATAACAAAAATTTGTTGACGTGTTCGTTGTGGCATTTCGACAGAAGGACACTTTTTACCTTCGTCATGTTTACTTGTATCTGACAGCCTTCGTCGAGCGAGGGGTAGGGAACTAGGAGGACGGGAACTTCCACTGGTGACAATTCCACATTTCCACTGCAAGTCACGGCGACTGTTCGGTCCTGACTGTGTGTCAATAATTGACTTCGAGGACCACATGGGACTCCAAGTCGAGCCACAACATGGAAGAGACCCTAAACTGTCTGCACAACCCAGTACACAGGTGGCACTGACACACGAGGTCCGACCAAGGTCACGGGGTTGTCCGACCGAAAAAAAGAATTGTAAGACCAGCCTTCAGCAGTATCGGAGCAGTCATCAACCTTGTCATCGTCCAACTCAGGAGGGGCACCGGCATCTTTAGGTCGCACGCCGGACCGGTACAACGACACGAGGGTCGGCGTCCGGTGGAGGAGACCGGGAACTCTAGCTCGCACTCGACACGGACACTGTCAGCGGGACCACCCACCCACCCGCGGCAATGACCGAGTCTTTGTCCAAGTGTCACCGGGGCAAAGTGCGCGAAACGAAGAGGGACAGACCCGTGCCACCTGGTGCGACGACCGCCCTGCGGCGTCGCGGACAGAAGAGAGGTGACCGACGCCCCGAACAGGCACCGTGAAGAGGTCGACTACCCGGAAACCCGTCAAAGGACGGAACCCCCCAACATTTGTCGTTGGGGGGTTCCCGTAGGAACAGACATCTCCGCCCCACCCCGACCCGCAGGACCTCCGCACCAAAGGACCCGGACGTCCTGGTTGTCGCGCTAAGGGGTGGGACCCACAAACAAGTGCGTCCAGACGAGTGCCGTGGGAGTGCACGGCACCCCCTACAACCCGTTCTCAGACCCGGGGACCTGTGGAGCCGGCAACGACTCAAGTACGACGAGGGGGAGGGGGTAAGAACGGGGAGGGGGTACTCGGGGAGGGGAAGGAGAGAGAGGTGACGAGGGGGAGGGGGTAGGAAGGGGGAGGGGGTGCG